>VZUA01005189.1:24222-44839 GCA_013401035.1 Horornis vulcanius
ACGGGAGCGATTGGAGTGTTGGGAGAGGTTCCTAAAAGTCGCAGAATTCAGAGCTGGCGTGGGCTGTTCCGCTGTCGTCTGCTTCCTTGCGCGCAGAAGGTCCCGCCGGCCCCCTCCGTTCGCTCTCACGGCGACGCTCTGGTGCATGAGGCGATGGCCGCCCGCTCCCGCCCTCGACCTTCGTGCACAGCCCGTCAGCTCCTCCTGGGATGTGTATTTGCTGCTTCAGTTATCGCTCATCCTTGCTTTAGTTATTGCTCATTTTTGGATGCTAGTTACAACTGTGTTTGTGACCAGCAGCACTTCCTCCGAGAAGCCTTTGCTGTTCAGCAGCGCTCTAACAGAGCAGCAGTTAATGCCGACACACTCGTGCTTGTTGGGAGGGTGTTCCCATCCTTATTTGAGCCCGGTATTGCTTCATTTCTGACCCAGTTTAGCTCCAGTTTCCAGCAATGTTAATGTACGTTTCATTTTCATACCACAATACATTTTCAGAGTAAGTGAAAAACACAAAAAGTTCTTCGAATTACGAGGACTGAATATTATCATGCAGTTACGGAATCAGGCAATGGTTTGGCTTGGAAGGGATCTTGAAGGTCATCTAGTTCCAGTCCCCCCTGGCGCAGGCAGGGATGTCACTCAATACATCATTTTTCTCAGAGCTCCATCCACCTTGTCCACATTGTCTCTTTGAGAACTAGGTAACAAGAAAGATCTCAAACTGAATTAACACCATCATTGCCAGTAAACAAACTGGAGACCAAACTCCACTCACTCAAAAAAAATCCTTTAGGCCAGTTTGCTGGTGACATAAGCTGGGTGTGCTGGCAAAGCCTTCTTGACTTGCTGTTTCTCAAAACAAACATCTTCATGCTGTGTGGTTGAGCAATACCTGCAATTCAGCATCAGGAGAGTATGGAAAATGAGCCTAATTAATCCCTGGTAGTATTTGAAGTGGAACAGGTGCAGAATCTGGGCTGGAGCTTAGGCTGACAACAGATACTGTTCATTTAAGAGTGAGAAAAAAGAACCACAAACCGTCCAGGGACAGCTCTAAGATACTACTGCTGTCAAATAACAAAACATGAAACCAAGAAGTTCAGAGATGGCCTGGAAATTGAGCCCCCTGTTGATAAAATATTTCAATTGCACAGTTGAACAGTTTAGATGACTTGAACCTTGTTCCTCTGGCCTTCAGTTTTCTGTTTTCTCCTCACACATGTAAAGTCTGGTTCTAGAAACAACTGTGCAATTACCAAGTCATTACAGTTCAGTATAAAATGTATTGATCAAGGGCTTTTTTACAAGAACTTTTCAAAGGTCAGAGGCTGTTACCATCAACATCTTAGCTATCTAAATTGTGTTTATACTGTGTACTGTATTGAAATGATATCTAAATTAACTTTTTTTTCAGAAGGACTTTGTTGTAAACATACATAAAAAATTAACCTTGAAGAAGGTGCTAGATTGTGTGGCTTGTATACCTGTGGAACTTAATGCTTTGCCTTCTGTGATCTAGGCTAGGAGTGTTTTAATTTTCTTATGTTTACTAGTATGACCCTTTTTTTTTTTTTTTTTCCCTAGCACTGTTTATGGTGAGTTCTGAAGCCAGAAGAGGAGAGGAGTCCACTCAGGATCCAAAACAGAACTGAAAGAAAGAAGCACGGAAATCAAGTTGCCAGTGACACATATATGGAAAGAGATAAAGTGAGACCTTATCTGGGCAGAGAATCATGGAGAATGGAAGGAGAAAGGAAGTTTGGAGGTATGAGAAGCTGCAAAGGTGCTGATGTAGATTGATGTGAAAGAGAATAAAGGAGAAGAAAGGGAGAAAGGCAGGTGGTATGGCAGGCTCATGGGGCATATGATGGAGTAGGAAAAGCAGAGGGATGATGAGTGAAGCAGTTGCCACAAATAGAGAAGCAAATGTGGAAGAGCTGGAACAGTCATTTGAAAAGCTGGAGACATATGGATGATTTTCAGGAGCATGGAGATATGGGGAATACTGAAAGCATGAGCAGCTGCAGATTAGCAGGATCAGAGACTCCTGTGAGCCAGGAGATCAGAGGTCTCAGCAGATTTTCAGTGCTTTGCCCTTTGTTTACATAGCAGTGTGGATGGGAGGAGAGGCAGTGCCCACTGCTTGGGATAGGGGAACAGTCTCCCTGGCAGCCTGGGACCATTCTGTCCAGCAGCCCAGTCGCAGCAGTCACTGAGTAGATGAAGCAGATTCTTCCCAAAAGCCCCAGGAAGGTCTGAAAATCTACAGCCCCCATAAAAATGAAAATTGATAGCTGGAGGCATATATTTGGAAGCAGGGCAAGGTAATTCTAGCAGAGAAGCTTGAAAACAGTGCTCTTATTTTCATGCAGATGACCAAGTATGTTTAGTCCTTATTTAACGATTGTATTTCAAGTGATAGAGCCAGCAATGAAAAACAAGTGGTTAAGTGTTACAGTGTTTGGTTGAGTCACTGAATTGCCTGTGACCTCAGAGCTAAGACTAACCTGAACTGTGGGGATGATCCTAATTACAACCTTACTATTAGATATGCAATTACCAATCTATAATTACGAGCTAAATTTTAGAGCACTGACTGTTCCTCTGTTTACAGTGAAATCTGACTCCTGTATATAAGACTATCACTAAATGTGACAAAATTAAAAATAAATTCATTCTTCAGTGAACAAAATATATCTTTAAATACTTTCTCTGAGAAAGTAAGTAAAACACCCAGTCAAGTGATGATTATTGTTAAATACTAATTACCCTTACTGTGAAAAAGCACAAATAGCAGCAGAATATTAACGATGGTGGCATCTCTGTGATAACTCAACAGTCTTGGCGACAGGAAGGCAAAAAGGAAACTTTTTACTAAGAATCGTGGATGAAAAATATCCTGTCAGCCTTACACATGAGATGGATTCTTTCTAGCAGAACATTTCATAGATAAGGAGGCCATCCTAAAAGCTTATGAGACTCTGGATGCAGCATCTTCCCATTCCTTATGCCACCCACATGAACCAGTCTGACATGCTGGACTTCCTGCTGCTGTACAGAGGTGTCTGCATGGCATGTCCAGTGAGGTCCATCTCCCTGAGAGGCAGGATCCCACACGTCTGCAGTAGGTTCAGGGCCTCTGACAGAGAGCATCACGTGGCTTGGCTGTGTGCTTGCATGACTGCTACATGTAGTGTAAGACAGGCAACAGGATACCAGGGGAGATGAGGAGCAGGCTTCTCTTTTCAGTCACAGCTTGCTCTTTGAAGTGTCACCGTGACACTTTACCATGAGTCAGGAGCTCCTGAGCACCACCTGTGGCCTCCATATCAACTCCAGGGGTGGCTGCGAGCGGCTGAGTTAACTGCAGGGTTGGTATCTGTCAGGTACAAAGAGTGGGAGCTAGGTGCTTGAGAGCTCTGCAAGGTTCAATTAGATAATGTTTGCTAACTATTAATTAAGTGGTTTAAGTTTGAAAGTATTGATTAGAAGTGTCTGAATGTTGAATCATCGTGTTCTAGTTGTACAGTGCCGCATGTCCCAAAGACTCATTCAACCAATAAACAACAGGGCAGAGGTTTATTTATCCAAAAATCAAGACAGCACAGCATGTGGCCCCAGTGTCTTACTGAAACCTGTTAGCATGATGCAATTATTTATTTTTGAGGAGAGAAGCTTTGATTTGACAGAGCTGTTTTGCCTCCTGCAGGTACAATCTGTCATGATTCAGTTTTGCATATATAATATAAATATATTTGCCATGTCATGGAGCAACATCTGACTGAATGTGGCTTTATTTCTAGTTCTGTATTAGTTTTTCTCAGTTGTAAAAGAGAGATGTTGCTGGGATTGCATTTGGTATTCAAAACCTGTCCAGTAATTGCCTTGAAAGCAAGGAGCATCCGTAGCTTCAGACAAGGAACTGACTATTAACAGCCATGATTAAAGGCTGCAGTCCAGCAATGGTGGGAGATCTAGGTAGCTCCTTAACATTTATGTGGCAATAATCTGTCACAATATTAGGCTGAGGCATGAAAAAAGTTTAAGGAGACTCAGGCCTTAAACATATGCACTGTGGATTGTGGGGCCAGAAAAGTGATGTTTTAAAAGGCAAGCATATCCATGTGAGAAGAACTAATAGATAGGATCTGCCACTGCAAATTTCCAGGAACAAGAAGCATCCCTGTGATTCAGCATGGCTCAGATGTATTTTGGCTGAAAAACTGTGTCTCGACTCAGACTTCTTTGCCAGATACATCTGCCGTCTTCATTTAATACTCTGTCTCAGTAAGGGTTTCTGCTGGTCCACTGTGGTGAGTGTATTTTGTATTTCTTCCTTTTACTTTACACAACACCTTTCTCTCAAATCTCCCTTACATGAATAAACAATACTGCTTGTTACCACACAGACTTTTCTCACTGATGTCTCTCAATGCACACCTTAAAGAAAGTGAATGTAGTAGCCATGGTGAAACAATGGTGGTTAGATTGATACTTGTACAATTGAAAACTCAGCTGTGCATTAGACTCTCCTTCACTTGTGAGATTTAGAATTACATCAGTGAAGTCTCACAGTGCTCAGGAAGGTTTAAGGTCCTTAGACATTCACAGCTATAACCCAGAGGCAATCCATATGCCAGCTTTGTGTTTCACCAGCATGATGTGCATAACTTTTCCAAGCCCTGACAATGTAAAAAGTGAACTTTTGGTGGCTCCATATCTCCTTTCTCTTGCATTGCACAAAATGTTTGCGATAAATGTCCCAGGTTTTAAAGCTGACATAAACTTCTTTATGTTTGAGACATGTGAGCCTAGATGTTTAAATATAGAGAATCAGACTAAGTTGTGCCAAAGCTCCTCAAATTTGTGCAATACTTTATTTATTTTACTTGTGCAAATGCTTGCTTTGCATGCATAAATTTGCAATACAAATGCAGCTTGAGTGTGTTCATATGAAAATGTGGCAATATGTAGGAATTTATGTGCAATGATACATACTATTTTCAGGGAAAAATTTGTAATGGTGATCGTCTCTTTCAAGTACAAACCGCTCTTAAACCCAGAAAAGTGAGCCTCTATGAAGAGCTTAATTTGATAAATGATACATTTGATAAAATTCAGATACCTGCTGAGGAAATAGCCTGTTTATAGAAATAGAGTTATACATCAACCCAGCTATCTGACAGAAAGTAATAAAAGTTGATTGCCTGCAAGGTCATCTGTGACTCAGAAATTAGGCAGAATATAGACTGTGGAAGTCAGCTGTAAGGCTATGGCAGAGAACAATGCATACTTGATTGAATCTTCCCCCAAAGATGTGTCAAATATCACACCTTTCCCAAGAAAGAAGAGACTCAGTAGGTGAAGAAAATATCAAGCATTCTACTTCCTTGCATAGCATGCACAACTGACTTAACAGGTTTTTCATGATGTGAGAGCTCTAAAATTTTTGTGAAATGTTCAGTAGTCACAGAGGCATCCAAATAGATACATATTCTAATTTGTAAAAATATAGCAGCATACTTCACTTGGAAAAGTAGCAGGTTAGCTGAAGTTAGACTGCTGTTTCTTTTATCAGTTTTTAATGAGACACTTGGCAGAACCAATACTGAAATCCTTATAGCTGTTGGCTGACACACACAATGTCTGCTGCTTAATGAAGGAGTAAATTGTATCATAAATCTCCTATTTTTATTGCTGTTTCTTTGTATGAGGAGTGCAAATCACCTTTCAAACTTACAGAGTTCTGCTCTCTCCTTCTTCATATATTATCTATGTGTATTGTAAAGGATACCATAAAAGGATGTAATTTGTCCAAGACCAAATATCAGAGATGCTATCACGTCTTCTGGTTATATATTTTATGGATGACATTTGGTGGAATAATTGAGGACCAAATGCACATTATCCTTAAAAACAAGTCCAAAAATACACTGGGAAACCAGAAAAAAAAAGAAGAAAGTAAAGTTTCACAGAATAAAAAGTTTATTCCTGAGAGTATTGTCCATGGTTTGATTTGTGTGTATTTTAAAAGATTCACCTTATTGGAGTCCATTGATTTTCCAGCATTACAATATCTATGCATCCTGTGAGGATCTCTGTGTACCTTTGCTAGTTGTTACCTTACATTTATAGCACTTCTCTCACTAATCCAGCATTCTGGCATGTATGGAACCCTTTGCCCTGAGCTAACGAAACAAAATGTTTCAGTATATGCCTGATAATTAATGTGGCACAAAAGAAATCTCATTGTTTTCAGTGGGACTTCTGTGAGGCTCAACTGGTCATTGTTGCCTGGGCCTTTGCTGTTTTACTGATGTGTGCAGACTCCTCCAAAGTGGAGTGATCTACTGTGCCTTGGATCTTGGTTGGTGCTTCTCTTCTTTTCTCTTTTTTTTTTTTNTGTTTTTTGTATGTTTGGTTGGTTTTTGGTAGCATACATAGAGTGTAAATTTTCTCTTACTTCCATAGTGCTGTTATTACCACTGGTCAGGCTTCATCCATTTCATGGGCTATATGACTTCATTTGTTCTGATTATTTTGCCAAAGTTTAGGCATTGGCTTTCCCAGCTTCTGAGAATTTTGTTCCAGGTGGCAACCATGATTTTCCTTTCTCCACTTAAGCCATCAGTGGGTTTGTCAGTTGTACATCAGTCACAAATGTCTCTCAGCATCTTTTTTTTGTTTGTTTGTTTATTGTCTCTGTTTAAAAATATGCTGCTTGATTGCGCTCAGGATATTCTGACTTATTCAGTAAACACTCTGTGTTAAAAACTCCAGACAGAAATCCCTTTTATCCTTGTGACTGCATCTCGCCTGCACTGAGTGATGGAGACACCCAGCTTAGTCCCAGCCTGAGCAGGTGTGTCTGGACCCTGCCACAAATAATAAGTAATGCAATAATAAGCAAAGCCATTCATGGAGGCACAGCTGAACTGCTGCTACTTCTGGCACTGGAATTCAGCTGCCACCAGTTCAAATATCTCTGCAGTATCCTTTGTTGGGAAGTAGCTAGGTCCTTCATTGTCCAGAGAAAATCTATTTCATCAGGTAATTCATTGGGTCTCAGAGCCCACCATCAGGGTCAAAGCATTACATCTCTGAAATATGTGCCTCTTGTCAAATCCAAGTAAAATCAGCATTTTATCCTAATGCTTATGATGAAGAAGAGGAGGTCAGACACAGGGACATGACAACATATGTCTCATTTTCTTGTAAATCTAAGAAAAAGATTTCTGACTTCCAGCTCTAGGAATCCCAAAACACTAGAGAGATCATACACTGAATAAATTCACCTAGCTAGTGAAGTGCTGTGGATTGAGGAACACAGCAGATCTGTACAATAATGAGGGAAAGAAAATAAAGAGTATTTTGGGCAAATGTGCAAGCATGTTTAATGAAACAAGAGTCAGATGCAGACCCACTAGCATATATCCTCCAAGACTGGGGCAGCATAAGAAGTGCATTGTGTTGGCCTTGTACAGACATCCTTAAAGATTTCACAGTTAAGTGAGCAGATCATAAGGAGTAATTTAGCCCTGAGACACAGGGTAGTCACACTGGTAATCAGAATGTACAATTAGTTTTTATCTTCTGCCAGAAATGTCAATGCAGTTTAGTCAATTTTTTTAAGAGTTTGCACAGCTGCAGTTTCATTTACCTAGAAGATTGTGGAATTTTTTTGTGTTTTTAATTCAGCTTCAGAATTCAAATCCCCTGAAGACTTCTTAGCAACAAAGCCATGTATCTTAATTCAGAATATTTTGGTTTGAAATCCACAACAATCTTCAAAAATAAGCCAGCCTTGTCCATATTTTGATACCTTATGTGTGGTATTGGATGCACTAACTGAAATGCATAACAACAAAAGGAATAGTAACCATCTTTTGGGTTGAATAGCTGAATTCTTTGTAAAAATTTGGATCACTAAGAAAATTTTCTGTACCTCAAGCATGCTTAAGGTTCATGAAAATTACTATTATGGGGTACAGAAAAGCAGTGCAGGGTCAAAAGTATACTTTGAAATGTGATATTTTGTAAATACATTTTTATTTTGATTCCATTTTAAATTTCAGCACAGATGGAGCTTGTGATAATTCAATAGTGGTGGTATTTCGTCTCCATCTGAAACCAGGATCTGACATGTTCTTCTCTTACAGTAGCTGCTGAGGGGAGCTTAGGTTAATGTGTAAAATAATTGGTTCTCTGAACAGTTGGGCACAGTCTCAATCAGTTCCAGTTTCAGTATAAGATTTCTTTTAATCAGAGGGAAGTATAATCTTTTTCTGATGCTCTGTATGCACTAAAATTGGTTGGAAAGAAAATGCTTTGAGTGGTGCAGCATAGAAGCAAATGTTCAATGTTATAAATAACATGTGATTATACAAATATACTAAACTTATGGAGCTTATTTATGTTGAATCATGTGTCAGGGTGTACTATGGACTTTTCTGTCCTGATTTCAATGATCTCATTCTTCTGGGAGAGGTCCCATTTAAAGTAAATTTCATGCAAAGCATAAATACATACAGAAAAATAATTATTTTGCTTTATTGGAGACAAAATTCTCTACTACATATTATCTACAATATGAAAAAATGATAACTCCTTACTCGTGGCCAAAACATTTTTAAAAAATGAGGCAGATCCAGCCCCATCTTTTTAAAAATTACCTGGTGTATACTGACAGCTTGATATAGAACTTAGCCAAATAAAAAGAAGATGGACATTTTTTATCCATGTAGTTGTTACATATGTTTGAGTATCTTCATTTTCCAAGAAGGATTTAAAGCAATGAGAGGATCACAGAAGGTTTATAGTGTCATAAATTACTGTAGGAAAATGTGGATTACAGAGAGGAAAATAATTTTTATTTAAGTGGCTATAAATTGCTCTTGGTTTTTTAATGTTCATTTAGCTTAATGTAGATCAGGCACCTAACACACGTATGGAATGTTCTTTCTAAAACAAGAATTAACATTCTCGCTTTTTGACAAAGATCTGTCTTAAGTTGATCCCCTGAGGAGTGCTCAAAGGTACTTGTTACTGGCTTTTTCCCTTTGGGCCAGTCACCTTCCAGTCCTTCCTGAGCTGTGGGTGCACATGGCTGGGGCATGCCCAGCCTCTCACCCACAGCACCCCCAAGTCCTTCTGGGCAGGGCTGCTCTCCCTCTCCATCCCAGCCTGGATTGGTGCCAGGGATTGCCCTGGCCCAGCTGCAGCACCTTGCACTCAGTCTTGTCAAACCTCATGAGTTACTCTTGGGACACTTCTTGAACTTGTCCAGGTCCCTCTGGATGTGTCCCATCCCTCAGGTGTGTCAGCAGCACCTCTCAGCTTGGTGTCATCTGCAGATGTGCTGAGGGTGCCCTTGATCCCTGTCTGTGCCATTAATGAATAAATAACTTAAATAACACTGGTCCAGTACAGACCCCTGAGGGACAGCACTCGTCACTGATGTCCCCTGGCACTCTGAGCCCTTGACCACGACCATCCAACCGTCTCCTAATCCACATAACAGCCCACACATTGAATCCATCTCTCTCCAGTTTGGGGAAAAGGATGTTGTGGGGGCCCATGTCATAGGATTTAGAGAAGCCCAGATAAATGACATCTGTGACCCTTCCCTTGTCCTCTGGTGTAGTCACCCCATCACAGGAGGCCTCTGGGCTGCTCAGGCAGGACTTGGCCATGGTGAAGCTGTGCTGGCTCTCCTGCATCACCTCCTTGTCCTCCCTGTGCCTTAGCAGAGCTTCTGGGAGGGTCTGCTCCATGATCTTCCCAGGCACAGAGGGGAGGCTGACAGGTCTGTAGTTCCAGGGGTCATCCTTTCTTCCCTATTTAAAGATGGGTGCAATATTTCCCTTTATGCAGTCACCTGTGACTGCCATGACTTTCCAAATATTGTGGAGAGTGGCTTGGCAACTACATCCACCAATTCCTTTAGGACTTTAGGATGCCTCTCATCAGGTCCCATAGACTTCCATGCATTCAGGTTCTTTGGGTGGTCATGAACTTTATTTACAGTGGGAGAGACTTTGCTCTCCCCATCCTTCCAGCCATCCACTTAAGAGGTGTGGGAAGAGAGGTTGCTATTGAAGATGGAGGCAAAAAGATGTTGATTCTTCTACTTCAGTCTTCCCCTCATGAGTTGTTACCTGTTTACCAGTGTTTTTTATTCAGGGAGATTGCACCGTTTTTGACCTTCTTTTTCCAACTAACATACTTGTAGTAGCCCTTCCTGTTATTCGTTGTGTCCCTTGACAGGTTCAGTTCCAGTTTTGCCTTGGTCATCCTCACACCCTCTCTACACAATCATACTTCTTTTCTATACTCTTGCCAGGTCTTCTCTATACTCCTCTCAGGTTACCTGTCCTAGTTTCCACTGCCTCTGCATTTGTTTCTTTCCCTGTATTTGACCAGCAGGTCATTACTCAGCCATTCTGGTCTCTTACCTTCCCTGCATGATTTCTTGCTCCTGGGAATCTCTAGCTCTTTTGCTCTATAGAAGATTTCTTTAAAGATTTGCCAATTCTGTTCTACTCCCTTGTCCAAAAGGGCGGTCTCTCAGGGGTTCCCTCTGACAATCTCTTTGAAGAGCTGGAAGTCTGCCTTCCTAAAGTTCAGAGGCCTGACTTTACTCCTTGCTTGACCTATATTCCTCAAGACTGCAAACTCCACCAATGCATGCTTGCTGCAACCTAGGCTACCTCCAGTCCTGATCTACCAAATTATCTCTCTTATGCTGGTGACCATCAAATCTAGTGCCATGTTCCCTCTAGTAGGGCTAGCTATTACCTGTCTTAAGAAGTTATCTCTGGAGTCTTCTAGATTGTCTGCAGTTTGCCATGCTACTTTCTACCAATACCTCACAAATACCAGTACTTTTGAAGGTAAAAGGCTTTTATTTCTTGGTCATTTAATGTTTGTCTTCCCTACTCTCTCCCAGAACCCTTGCAAACAATTAATTGTAGCCCACAAGTTGCTTATGAAATAGACATCACTGCAGACAGTCTAAATACTTCACCAAAGGCCAAAAAATGATTTTACAGGGCCTGGGACTTTCAGAGAATTATACTTGACCTTATTAGGTAAAGCAATTTATTTTTGTGTAGATAGTAGGTTTTCTGTATTTTGAAAATGGATCAGGAGGAAAAGAAACTTGCAGTTTCAAAGTGCTTTATGAGTATCAGCCTTACTAAAAAGCAGTCAGATGCATTTTTTGAAATTTCTGAAATGCTTTGAAAATACACCTCTGTAAACACCTTAACATTTTTCCTCCTGAAGCTCCAGCTCAGATACCTTATAAATACCTGCAAAAGCACATCATTCTCTTTTTGTCACTTTTGTCAAATTTCTCTTGATGTGATACTTACAAAAAAAAAAAAAAAATCCAGTTTGCTTTTTGTGATCATTCCCTGTTTTCACTGGCCTGAATAATCACAGTCACCTTCATGCTCCATCTCTTTGTTATCTCTTCTCTCGGCCCATATTTACATCAGCAGTGCTCAAGAACTGGACTGCTCTTCCCATTTTGTGATTTTCCAGCATGTGCTAGGGCATAGCTTACTTCATAGTGAACATTTCCAGCAATCCCAAAGCAATAATGCACCAACTTTACATGCCAGGGAAAAAGCAAGTGAATATTGCATGAACAGAGGTGCCTCCACCCAGCTGTAAATAGGGAACCCCACCTTCCAGGGACTGTTTGCCACTGCAGTACTAAGAAGAGCCTCAAAATGGGGTGGAAATTGCCAAAATCTTATTAATAATTTTGCCTTAGTATGCATGCTTATATCCTGACAGGACATGCCATGAAAAGATGTTTCATTACAGTGGAATAGTGTAGCATTGGAAATATAAATAGGGATTGTATAATACAAATACAGATGCTTAAATAAAAGCAGTTGGGATTTGTCTGGAAAGAATGAAATGAAACTGATTTTTGCTTCATTTGTATAGTTAAAATAGAAAAAAGACCATTATAATGCCAGTGACACACTTGCTAGCACAATAGAAATAATCAGGATTCCAGTTTAATGAGATATTGTAGAACGTGAGAATATTTTGAAGTGCTAATGAAAAAGAAAGAAGTGTTATAAGCGGTAGAAAATGGTAATTGGTAGATAGTAGCATTTTTAAAGAATAGTGACAGTTTCATATGAAAAAGCATTGTAAGAATGTTGATTAGCTTAACTGGAACAGGAAAGATTTACAGAAAGAAGGGATTCAAAAGAAGAGCAGCTTTACTTCTGTCCTTGCAAAGCATTGAGGAGTGTTAATTAAAACCGAGACAGGACAAAGCTTAGGGCGTGCACAGTAGCACAACTCTTTTTATGTGAAACAATTCTTTTCATCTTCATGCAGCCAACAAAGTATCCTCTGAATGGCATTGACCAACACAGGTGAGTGTAATATTGCAGAACTTGGGAGAATTACTGATTGCAGAGCCTTGTACCTAAGAGTAAAGTGTTGTACCTTGGGTAAATTGTTCCTATTTCAGCTGCTGGTTCACAATGTCCTCCCTGCATTCCCAGTTACCTGTGGCAGGAGCTTACTGCCCATAGGTCATGGACACTCTGGTCTCATTTGTGTAACCAGTAGCATGGTTTTTTAACCCTGTGTACCTTAGTTTTTTATATGGAACTGAGAATTAGGGGTTATGATGCTTCTGGCACGGCTTTGTGTATGCTGATTTTAGATGCTAAACAAGGAAACAGCAAGTGATAACCTGGGCTGCTCTCTGGTTTTATTTATTTTGGTCTGCCTTTTTCACACTGACAAAATTAATGCAATGAAAACTTTGATTTTTATTTTACGTTACTTATGGTATTGAAAATGGTTTTAAGATATGGTTTAAAAATGTATTTAACCTAAAATGAAGGGGTTTATTATTCAGAACTTTCTGATGTCATTGTCAAATATCTTATCTTACTTGACATTAACATAATTAATCTCTTAAAACTGAAGTAAATTACCATCCTAATCATTATTTTCTGGTTTGTCAGCTGAAGTTAGACCACATTTAATGGCAATGCTGTGTAAAATCTGATATGCTGGGAATATATAACATTTTTCTGAAGGGCATGATGATAATCAGATTTGTCTAGACATGTAAAACACATTTTTGATGCCGTGAAGTCCTCCAATTAATTTCATGAGTTTTTGAGACTCATAATAATTTAACTCAGATGTAGCGTAGGAATTAGAAATTGTAGCAGCCACAAAGTTTTTAGCAGAAAAGCCACAGACTTCTTAAAATAATGAGGCCATGTCCAAAACTGTCACATGTCCCCATGTGTTTTAAGTACTATTGATGTGTTATTTTCAATATTTTATGTATTCACTAAGATTTCTACTTGATGCAGGTACTTGCCTGTCTGAGGAAGGGTAAATTTAGACCTTGGGCCATGTAGTGTATGCACTGGTTAGTTAATGGCACGCTGTCTCCTGCTGCAGCCATGCAGCTGTGAGCTTTTTCAGTTCATCGTGCTTCTCTCATCCTGATCCAGCACATGCTGGCTGCAGCAATCCCTCTCCAGAGTGGCTGAGGAGTAGTAGAGCAGGTCAGGATATCTATGATTTTCCATCGTGGCTCTGCTTGGTAGGAATATAATGTTGTCCAGAACAGTACCAGTAAGCTGGTTGCATGCTTTAAAGTTGCAGAATGAGAGGTGCCACGATTCCAGTCTTAAGCTGGCCAGTGATATGGTCCTAGAATCAGATGTCTGCATGTTGCCAGCACTTCAAACCCTCTGGTTTTCATATTTGTCTTTCAGTTCCTCTTGCTTTCCCCCAAAGTCTGGTGTACAACCAGCTGGCAAAAACATGCCTCTGCTGATGAATGTGTTCATCTAAAACACTGATGACATTTCATTTGTCAAGCTGAGTCTTTTCCCATCTCAGTCTGGGTTTGGTGTGAGTATTCTCCATACTTCATTTCCCCATGTGGAAAGAGAGGTTTGTCTTTCTCTCTTTCTTGTCTGTCTCTGCAGACTGCCCACAGACACTGTGACACGATGTGAGCTGGCAGAGGAGACCTGGCTGTGGGGGGCTGGGGGCAGTCTGTGTCTCTGCCTGCCTATATCCATCAGCTGGTTTGTCTGCACTGTCAGACTGCACAGGAGCAGTGGATGACTGAGGAAGATGGGCTGTTCCATGGAAAGGACAGCCCCTTCCCCAGAAACACCCCACAGGCTGGTCTCTAGCCCCCCGCAGCTGTGCCAGACCCTGCCCTGACAGACCCCTGTGGGTTCCCCTCACTGCCCCCAGCTCCCATTCCTAAAGGAGCGGACGACTCTTGCTGTATTCAAAAAGATTCGCCCAGAGAATAAAGGCTTGAAAATCACAGTGACATTTAAAAAGCAAATATCCATCACTGAAAGATAGACACGTGTCCTTTTCTTTCTTCCAGAGAAATTTGTAACAGCCTGCTTCTTCAGCCTGATTGCATTAATGTAACTGTTCTCTGCTGCTAATAATAATTACAGGGAAACATTACATAAAGAAAAAAAAAAATTGTCTTCCTTTAAAAGGTGTGGCTTGAAAAGTTTTGATGTGTGAAATCCAGTCCTAGCTGGGAGCGATCTGAATTCTCCAAGTATAATATGCCCAATATGGAAATATATTTCAAAATCAGGACGAAAATGTGTCCTAGAAGCCGTAGAGGAAACAAGGAATTAACTGGAGAAAGCTCAAAATGGAGCTTGAGATGGAGCTCCAAATCTGCTTGGGGGAGAGAAGGAAGGGTTCCAGGAGGCTCATCTGCTTGGCAGTGTCATCACCTGGAGACCTTTGTAAGGATCTAAATGCCAGCCGGAGTGCAGGAACAGTAAAGACAAGAGTGGAAGAGTAAACTGTACAAAATGGGCAGTTAATTTCCTGTAGAAAGGTAAAATATCTCCATAGGAGAAAGAAGGAGGGAATCTTTTAGGCAAAACTGGGATGATTGCTTCTAAAAAATAGGTGAAAATCCTATAGAATGATGGAAAACAGAATTTGAGGCTTTGGCAGTCTGGGCTTGAGTGCTTATTAGAGTGCATTGTGGGAGTAAATGAGTCTCCACTCCGTGGGCCTTCTCCAAGTGTCTGTAGGAGAAGGAGTGTTCCCACTGCCTCTGGGGTTTATCAGCACAGGGTCTGGCTGTACCTTTGGAAGCTTTTGGGAGAACTGACGTTGCCAAAGCCAAGGCACACATCTTCCTCTTCCATCCTCTGTCGACAAATAGGTGTCAGTGTTGTTGCACCTGAGGAAAAACAACCTGACTAAACTTTCATTTGCCGACTGTCTTCTTTTAGCAGTACCTTGGTTTGTTCATCTACCTGGCTGCTTTTGTGGGGGTTGCTGCTAAAAGCAGTAGCCCACTCTCCTCTGATTCATGGTTCAGCACAGAAGCTTTGAAGATACAGGTGTTTTCATTGTGAGCTAACATCTGCCAGTTTGAATGTGTGATGCCAAAATAGCAGTTCCTCACAGCAGACACATGAGCCTTATTCTAAGAGTGGAGGTTAGAGGGGCGTGCAAATAGTTTTTCCTTGGTTAACAGGAAAATTTTGAGGTTGCTGCCCAGGGAAGTTGAATCTTTCCCTGGGGAATATTGGTGGGCCTTAACCTCATCGTCAAATTCATTGAAAGTTGTTCCTCCTCTCTTGATGTTAATCTGAAATGTGGGATTTAGCAGAGGACTGAAAAAGTTTTCTGTTTCCATGGAGGTCTGAGCTACAATATTCTTCATGCTTGCTGGAAGTGAATCACCTCTGAAGTACTAAGAGAAATTAGGTTCCTTTTCCTTCAGTTATATTGTTGTAATGCCTTATTCCAGTATTCTTCCAGGAATATATTAGTAATTACTAATATTATAATACAATTATAAAATCTCTTGAGTAGGTGCATGAATAAAGCCATCAAATAAGACAAAGTGCTAATAAAATCTCACACAGCTTGGGAAATATTACCATAATAACGCTTAATGAAGAATAAGTCATACATAACAAAAATACAGTAGCACAATGAAAATAATACAACTATATTTAACTGTTATTAATTAAAGCCCTTTCTGTTAATGTAATTTGATTATAGTCTCATTCCACTAGGGGTCAAATTCATCCCTGGTGTGATTTCGAGTGAATGTATTTGAGAGATGGATTTTTGCCTTTGGTTTGGGCTACTCAGAATTTTGTGTCATGCTGCTTCTGAAGAAGTTCTGAGCACCTTCTTCTGGCATTTGTGTAAACTTGAGCTACAGTTTTTCAGGTTTCTTAGCTTCGTGTCCCTGCATGCCCCTGCTCCTTGTGCTCTTGTCCTTGAATGCCTTCTAGCGATACCAGCACTCTACTGAACCAGAAATGTTTGCTTAAACCCAGGCAGCAGAGCTGTCCTGTGGCTTGGGGAATACTTGCATCAGTAGGTGGAGCTGTACCGCGCAGCAGGAGCTCACTTGGATGCTCTGGGTTAGATCCACGTTAGCACAGGCATTGCGTTGGTGCAGGTCAGGGGAGCGCACTTGAAGAAAACCTGGCAGCTGTCCCTGACGCGCTGCACTTTGACCCGCAGCACAGAGCGCAGGGGACAGCAGTCCTGAGTGGTCCTGACCGGACAGGCCCTTCCCATTAGCAGAACAGAGCCTTAGATTAGAGAGTCCCCAGCATAAAACTGTTTGCTGAGTGTGCTTGAGGTAACACTGGTGAGTGTATGATCAGTAATCATTAAACCGTTCTTTTTTTAAATGCCACCTTTGTCTCCTACTAATCAGCTTGCTGACTGTTTCATAGCGATGAAATTGAGCTCTTTCAGGGCTGCCCCGGGATGTATTGGCTGCAGTCAGAGGTCTGCATGTGCAGATTACTTTTTTATTAGGTGTGTTTTCTGCCATCTCACAGAGGTAAACAAACCGTCACTTGCAGTCTTTGAATTCATTTTGTGTTTGTTTGGGTTATTTGGTAATTTATTCTGTATGACTGCTGGTGTTTGAGTGGAATAGCTGTCTGAGTTCATTAGTCAAACAATGAGAAGGCTTCCTGGAGCTATCTCTCCATGCTTGTAAATGTCTTGCTAGTATTTAAACTTTATTTCTATCAGTTTTACTAGTCCTTCTCACAATTTTCAGTTCTGTTAGGCCACACTGAAGTCTTCCTTTTACGTACATCTCCTGTTCCACAGAAACTGTCTTATGCTGTTGAGATCTGATATTATTTTTATTGCTTAAGTAGCTCTCAAAAGCCATGGTGTCCCATAAAGCAGGCACTGAAACTAATACAGTAGTATATCCTGTAAGCTCTCCTGTTTTAATTCTGATCGACACAGAACATGTGAAAAATTAGCATTTCATTTGCCTGCTTTATTGCATTTATGTACTGGACAGATGGATGTTTCTATGATTCTTTCACTGTAACTACAAAATCCTTTTTCTGTTCACTTTGCTGGATGATTGCTCCATTTAGCACATTCCTGAGCTTGATTCTTCACTTCCAGGCTAATTATTTTACAAGGTGCAATGGTTAATCTAAACTGTTATGTCAAGCTGTCAATACCTGGAATCCATTCTTTTTCCCACTTACAGATACACCCAACCAAACATTCAATGGAAAAAAAAAGAATGTGAAGGACAACTCTCATTCAGCTGTCAATATATTGCTGTGTAAACCAGGTGACAAACATCAATGAAGTAGCAATCACTTCTCTACGAATTTTCCTTAACTCTTTCAGTTACCTCAGTGCTTCTTTGCCACAGTAACATCCAAGAAGACCTACACTCACCCACTGATAACAATAATCTCAGTTATATGAAATACTGCTTCAGCAATGTTTTCTTTTAAAAACAGTAATTTCCTTTTTCTACCATCCTATATTCTCCCTTGGGCTATATGAGCTTTATGCAGAAGACAATTTGGCATCCCTCAACAAGTGTTTTTTCTCCTTTTTCTCTGACAGAGGCATTAACTTCTTTCGAGAACTTCTTTCCAGGGACTTCATACTGACTAAGATATCTTAATCTTGCCTTTGCTAAAAAAATCAGGCTAAATGATGTAGCACTCAATATTAGCAGTGAGAACTTGTTTCTCTGCCAGCCAGGTATGTGTCTTGCAGTAGGCTGATCAAAGATTCCAACATGCCATCATGAAGCCCAGAAAAGCCTCAGGTGACTTAAAGCCCTAAATTAGAATGTGTATTTGAAAAAGGTATTTTGGAAGAAAGTCTGAATGCAATCAGCAAGGACTATTGCAACACCATGTTTGTCTAAAACAATAGAAGTGGTCTTTTGTACCCAGATTTTTGCCTCCATCACCATTGAACTGAAAGAGGATGTGGACTTAAAGAAGGCAACACTTACAGCAAGGAAAATTCCAGGTAAACTCTAGGAAAACAGTTAGGTTGGACAATCATTCAATCAGGCTGTCCAGGAAGGGTGTGGAATCTCTGTCCCTAGAGGAATTCAGCACTGCACTGGCCATAACCCTCAGAAATTTAATCTAGTTTTGAAGCTGGATCTGACTTTGAATTGGTGATAGTGCAATGGACCAAATGACCTCCAGAGGTCCCTTCTAACCTACATCTCTCTGATTCTGTGGTTATAAAAGAGCTGATGAGTTGGGGTGAGAAAGTAGAAATTGGGAGGATGAAGGGGAAAAGACAATGCTGGTTTTGCTCTCTACTGTAAACAGTTTTCTTAGGTTCTTATTCTGTCTTGAGCTGTAACAGAATATTTAAGAAAATGCTGCTGTGTCCAAATGACTCAGATTCACAATGCTTACAGCAGTGCAATGGCAGCACAGTTTTCAAAAGGATTTTTAAAAAATATTTGCTCTTCTTGAAGAGCATTTTCTTGAATCTTGTGGAGTTTAACGCTGTTAAGAGCTAGATGTTTGGGAATACAACCTTGAAATGTAGCAGGAATATGCATAGGATAGACCATTTAGAATCTATCTTCCAAACAGAGTTACCTGTAAAATAAAAGCAAAGGTAGTAATTACAATATCTGCTTTTGGCATGGCTGAATATTTTCTGTGGAAGAAAAACTAAATGGAATTTTTTAGTGGCTTTGATAGTCAACTTCAACCTGATGACTTATATCCATTCCTATTGATTTTTACATTCATTCATCAATCACTTGTTTTGTAACTGAGTCTGCAAATAATTTCTGGCTTAAAACTCTAAATTTTGGGATGCAATAATGCTCTAAATGGAAAATTGCAGTTCAGAGCAGAACAGAAAGTAAGAAAGTACTGTGGTGATTATGCTGATTTCTCATGTTTGATTGTCTCATTTGCTTATGAGTCTTTGAAAACAGTGCTTAAAATCCTTGGGCAAGGATGGTAGGATGGTGGTCAGTGGTCTAAAAATAGCACTGAGAACATGCGCAGATTTAGCAGTGACACTGGTGATTCATGATTTATCTGATTCTTCCACTTCAAAAAATATTTTCTTGCATGTCTGCATCAACTTACATCTTCTCTCCAAGATCTGCTGCATTAAAAAATCAGTAGAGCATAAAGTTCTTCAATTTTCAAAATAATAGGAACCTGAGATTTTCTGGATTTCATATTTTTAAGGACTCTGAATGAGATCTCTGCTTATATTGTACATTTGTACATTTTTCTTCCTAAAATACGCTGATCTAAGATAGACTATGTGAAAAGACATTTAATAGTAAAAATTGAAATTATTTATGCTCCAATCAGTATTTTTCCTTAGAAATGCTGTGCAAACATAGTGGCACATTGCACCCTTTCACATTCCCAGCAGACAATATATTGTCATTCGGTGATCATTGTAAGGGAAACTCACTAAAGTGACATTTCAGTGTAAATTTATGATTTATTAAAACATTTGAAATGTTCTGCTAAATCACTTCCCTCTTTCCTTTCCCTTGTGCCTTCTCTATCTTTTCTTCCTTATAGGAAAAGTCTCTGTGCCATACAAGCTGTGACAGCATTGCCATCCATGGGGTTATTGCTTCCCTGATGGTGTGAGGGATGATGGCATTGAAAGCAATGGGAAATGACTATGAGAAGTAATTTTAATCTTCTCAATTGAACACAGCCAAATGACAGTTACCAAAATGAAACTCCAGTGTAGTATTTCCGGCAGATATTTATGTTTATGGTTCTGTGCCTGTGTTTATGTTTTAGTGGTTAACCAGTAACTGGTGCCATCTCTGTAGAGACAGTGAAATTGAGCTGTCTTTTCCCCTCCTCAGGGTGATGCCCCATTTCCTTCCTGTTACCGGCAGAAGGCAAAGGTAGCGCACACCTTCCTTTCACACTTCTGAAAGGAAGGTGTGCACTCAGCCAGAGCCCTCTGCTTGTGTCCTTTCTGATGGATGTAGAGGATGTTTCAGGGAAGTCCCCGCCAGGAAATACTTCCAGCAGGGCTGGGCTGGCATGGACATGCACAGAAGGTGAAGTCAAGAGTGTCAACACAAAACATTTATTTCTGTGATTTTGCACAGAACCTGAGGCTCCAACTTTCTTTGAGTAAGGAAGGGTGTTGATGCCCATCTCATGATGACTCAAAATCAAGTCAGGAGCTGTCTTGATTATTATGCTTTCCAAGTTGTGTGGTTGGTCCATCCTAAGACCAGATATTGAGGTTTGTGGTCAAAACTTAATCCAGAACCCAC
>VZUA01005190.1:6358-18568 GCA_013401035.1 Horornis vulcanius
AATTAAACTGTGTCTCTTTCCTACATATTTCCCATCAGCTTTGGTGACACATGCTGGTTCAAGCAAAGCCAGCCACCGGTACTGTCATTTCATAATTAAAACCTGTAACTGAGCTGGGAGTGCCTCCACTGAAGGTTCCAGCACAGGGACCGAGTCGTGTGAGTGTGAGAAATCATATTTCTACTCATGTGAGAGAGGCAACAGGCCTGCTCCAGTGGGAGATGTTTCCTCCCACCCCTCTTAGTTGATTTAGCCATGATTTGGAGGGAGTGTTTCTTCAGACAGAGACCATGGCTTGTTGTAACACATTACTCAACATGCCTTGCATGGCTCACCCACCCCTCACAGCTGTGTGGCAGCTCATTGCAACAACTCACACTGAAAGCAATGGGAAAATTTTGGATGCTCATGATCTTTTGATGTCAGGCCTTCTTCCCTTGCACCTCCTATATTAAGGATACAACCAGGGAGGGTTGGTAGAATTTCTTTTTAATGTACCATGGAGACTATTGTTCTGGAAAAGCTCATTACCTTTTCCAAGCTCATTTGAAAGAGCTGACTGAACAGTAGTGACTTCTCTCACCTCCAACCTTGGCAGAGCTGGATCGTTACCATGAGGTGAAGAGATCCAAAGTTTTGAATACATATTTTGTTTAGTTACTTTTTTGGCCATGCCAGGGAGGTTGTGGTTTGCAAAGAATAGCTGACAAAGCTCTCAAAAATGGTTTGTTCTCAAGTTACTGCCAGATATAGATGCTAATGGCCAGAAAAGGAAACACACCTTTTATCTAGCTCCTAACCTGTAGTTGGGTTGAGTGTGGTTGGATTTGCTGACATCTTGACGTCTTTTCATTGCCTAGGTTTTCTTCCCCCAACCACCTCAAAATCCTTCTTTATCTCACATTATTTTCTTACCATTTAGTTTTGCATCTTCTTTGTCTTTTGGACATTTCCACACGGTTGTTCTTTTTTCTTCATACATGATATGGTCACTCTACTCCTTACCATCTCAGTTGCACTTTGGACTCTGTATTCCATCCATCTAGAATGGAGTTCTTACACTGCCACTTTCTCCCAGCTCTTCTGCCCTAAAAGCACTCTCAATTTCCATTTGTTTTTATAAAATGAGCTGGTAAATTATTGTGAATCGCAACTGGAGTTTGACAATAAACCCTGTGCTGCTTCCTCTTCACAGAATGGGCTCATTCAACACCTCTAACTGAAGGGGCCAAGCACAGGGTGAGATGAATGCTCTCTGGGTGTCCTGGAGCTCTAGCCTGTGGGTAGATTTCTGTGCACAGACCAGTTCTCTGTACTGCAAAATCAGAGCAATGTCTTGGGGCAGAGACTGGGGGTGAGGAAGGATATCAGACAGGAGTTGTTAGCAGTGTGTGTCTATATCTTAAACTTGCAGCACATTTACTTTCTTCCTCTTCCTTTTGTAGCCTGTGGTTGACAGCAATGCCTGGCATTGCCTGTCAGCAGGGATGGCATGCAGGGTGTTTTGCAATGGAAATCTGGCTTTAAAACTAACTGGGTTTGTCACTACGGTTTTAACTTCTGAGTGGTACTTAAACATTACAGTCTGCAGATTCTGTTCCAGCAGGATCTATCTGGAGGAGGCTGTCTGGAGAATCTCCTCTGAAGCAGCTCTGACCAGCAGCAATGGCCCTAATGCTTTATTTGTGTACTTTCACCCTCTATCTAATCCTTCCCCTTAGAAACAGAAATGTCATAAGGAAGATGTGTACAGCTTCTTTTAAATCCCAAGAGTATTTTTCAGCATGAAGACGTCCATCTAGTTTCATGGTCTTGCAGCAACCACTGGTGTCATGCTTCCCAGGGGAAAAGTATCAGGGAAAAAAAATATCAGGGAAACCTGAGCAATAGTTGTATGGCCAGTTGCTACAGGAATTATTTCTTTTCCCAGAGGATAAAGAAGGGCATAGGGTAGCATAAAACAGTACCTAAGAAGAAAAGAAGAAATTAGTCTATATTGATCAGAATAAATTGTGTTAGTTTCTAAGAGGAAACAGATGCATGCAGGTGGAGTACAAGTTTAGTGTGGAAACACCTTTATTGTTACAATATACAGTGATGTTAAATTCCCATCTCTCTAAAGCCTGCAATTCATACTCAGGTGTTTGGTGTGCTTACAGACACAAAGGTGGGGCTTCATTAATGGTTCTCACAAGCTTTGATGTGGTGAGTTTTGTGTGCATGATGCTGTACTGCAGCCCAGCTACACCTTTGGGGCTTTCTGCATAGATGTGCCACAGGTTCTGGGGTGTCTTTAGACTATCACCACGTTCTTTGGACTGACATAGGAGCTTGTCAGAAGACCCAACTCAAAATGTTCATGGCTGTATAGATTATTTTAGTCCTTACCTGCTCTGGAAAAGTGAATTTCTCTTTATCATTCAGTGATATTTGTAGGTTCATTGTCTTGGATACCATGGCATCTTCTGCAAAAGTATGGTGCTATTAGCCATCATACTGTGTGAATTGATGATTTTTGCTGTACAAAACCAAAACAGCAATGATCTCTAGTTAGATGACATAGCACAGATAGGAGGAGACTTGAGGAGAAAGAGGAACAGCAGGCAGGGGAGTGATCTGATGAGTGGAGAAGAAAAGCAGAAGACTCAAATCCCATCCTTCCTCACCCATGATACTGTCTGTTCATATTTACTCCTTAGCCCTCATACTGCTTGCTCACGCGTAGTTTTGTGCCAGTGCTCATATTAGCCCCACAGTTTAGGCTGAGCTCCACATGCACATGGCTCACAATGACATTTTTACAAGTACTTTGAAGTGTTATCAACACGTTCCTAGATCCCACATGGCACAACCAGAACCTGTTGGAAGTAGAGTGAGACTTGTATGTACTGGGAGCAGTTCCATTCAGGTGCATGAATCAAATCCAACTCATGGAGAATCAGGAGCAAGAGTGAATCTCAAGTCTGTTTCTCAGATGTGTGCAAAGTACTGGGAAGTAACTAATTTTCTAATTGAAAATTAGAAAATCATAGAATCACTAAGGTTGGAAGACACCTACAAGAGCAAGTCAAACCTTTGACCATGGCTCTAAGTACCATGTTCAGTCATTTCTTGAATATTTCCCGTGATGGTGACTCCACCACTTACTTGGGCAGCCTTTGCCATTTGTTCCAATTCTTAGTCACCCTTTAAGTGAAGAAATTCTTCCTGATGTCCAATCTGAACCTCCCTGGCACAAGCTAGAGCCCATTTCGTCTTATGTCACTACTTGCACGGGAGAAGAGGCTGCCTCCCACCTTGCTACAACCTCCTTTCAGGTAGTTATAGAGAGCATTATGGTGTTTCCTGAGCCTTCTTTGCTCCAGGAAAATTGCACCATGGTGCTGATGGGAGCACTTCATATCTTCATTTTGTCATATCATCCTCTTTTCTCTTTAGCACAAAGACCTCAATGAAGAGATTTTTCTGATCACTTCTAGTGACATAGAGGTGGAAAACTTTGGGAGTCTAGATCTGAAGGTACTTCACCAGGTTTTTTGGGTTTTTTTTATAATGTTCGAGAATTTGAGACCTGGTATTTCTGTACCAATGAAGAAAATTCTCATCCACTGGCCAGCCTTAATTAAACTTACCCTCTCCCTAGCAGCAAGCCTGATGGCAGCTCACTCTTCTCTTTTTTTAAGGGTGTCACTTTGTGCGCTTGAGAGAGGGGTGTTGAGAGTCCCAAGGAAGGAGGGGAGCCAGGTCTTCTGCTCAAGCATAGAGATGGTCAAGCATACCCCAGAACTGCACAGAGTGGCATCTCTACTAATGAGCACCTTGCTGACATTAGCCAGCCGTGCTCGTCCAGCAGCCAGGTCACCCTGGCATCCATCAGAAGGCAGGGCTATGTTTATATTGCATGTGGGTCATGCTTACCCCAGTTTTTAAATGGAAGTTGAATGGAAGCCCTCATGATTCTGCAAGAGTCAGAGGAGAGTTGATATTTTTTGTTCTACAGTCCTGACAGTGCTGTTAACAACGTTTTAAGGGCAGAAGGCAACTGCTAATTGTGATGTCACTTGAATGATTTCATCGCTTCATTCCTCTCACCCTGTTGGGACATTCATCAACTCTTCCTGGTCACTGTTGACCTGGGATGCCAGAAATCTGGCAATCTCAAATCGCAGCTTAGCCAACCTGGAGTTGATTTATCCACTCTGGTCCATTTCTGTAAATGTTCTCTTTGGTCTTGTTTTACACAGCTATATGCAGAGTAATTTCATGCTTAGAATTGTGTGGAGATTTCTGATTTTGTTGTGTTTTAGAATTGTTTCTTTTCCACATAGATAAACTGTATCATATCAAGGGTGAGGAGAAACCTCATTTCAACATCTTGTTGCCAATCCCCCAAGCTACACATTTTTCCCTAAGCCCACTTGTCTCGTAAATCATAAAATACCCTTTTTGGAATAGTTATCAGTTGTAGACTCTTTCTCCCCTTTAGCATAAAGAGTAGTTGAGAAACCAGGGGCAGCTTCCTTGTCTATCAGAGCCTCTATTGAATTCATCCACAGGTCTAAAGAGATCAGAATTCTTTGAATTGACCCTATCTGTTGCAAGTCTGAAGAGAAATCCCTTAAGCTTTCTCCTTTCTTGTCATGTACAGTCACCCTTTGTCAGTTCACGTCCAAGGTCCCCATTTTCATTTTTCTTAGGGATAGCAGGAGCTCTAGCAATATCTATCTTTATAAAGCCTTCAATGAGAGAGCAAGAGACTGAGCAGGAGGGTGTGGGGAGAAGGGTAAAATATACTGGGTGAATATCTGACCCTGGAGTACCTTCTGCTGTCTCTGAGAACCGCAACCTTATCGAGAAGCACATTTGTGGCTTCTGTGGCAAAGGATGACAACAAAAGCAACTTTGTCCACCACAATGACTGGTCAGAATTGAGGCCTAGATTTTAAAACAAATGCATTTGGAGCATAGATGTGGAAAGGAGGAGAAGCACGAGTGTTGCTTATTGGGGGCCCTGCAGACAGAAAATTATTGTGTTTCTAACGCTATTGATTTTTTGCAGCAGCTGATATTTCAATCTGAGTGCAGCATGTCTGAGAGTCTACGCACACTGTCAAGAAGAAATATGATAGTGTCTTAAAAGATTAATAATATCACTGGTCCTCAGGAGGCCTGTCTTAATTCACTGGCCTGTTCCTTGGCATGTACTGTAATTTATCTAGTCTGATTTGAATAGCAAATGGCAATCGGCTGCCATTAGGGAAATAGGCATCAGTCTTATTGATCCAGGATGGGCTGGATTTTATTTAAGGAGAGCTGCAAAATGTTATTAACTTCCGGATGAGAGGCTGGGGGTGGAGAAATTTTTGCAGGGTGTTCCAAGGCAGGGTGAATTACACTGAATCCTAAAAGTCCTGAAATAGATAGTGGGAGGAGGGGTGGTCAACTGCTACCACTTTGTTTTCAAAGACACCAGTTATTTCCAGCACAACTGTTCTCTTTCCTGGGCCCTCTGTCTGTCTGTCAATGATTTAGTTGTCTTTGTTGGGGGCAAGGGTACTAACATTTGGGGAGAAGAAAAAGGGATGGATGATCTTCCTGTTGGTTCAGATAAAGCTGGCATCGACTCTTCACTGTGACACATGAATTGTGGGTTTTCCAGGCCCCTCACTATGCTTCACAAGAGTTCTGCCATTTGACCTCCTCTTGGGGACTATGTAATCCTTGCTGATGCTCTGCTTTATTTGTGTTTGGAGTGGCCACCAGTGCTTCCTGAGGGGAGCAGCTGATGTGCCTAGAAGGGAGGTAATACTGCATTGGCTGGAAAGGTCCTGTCATACCAGTTCTTGCCAGCAGTCACCATGAGGAATAAAAAGAAGTATTGGGTAACATTTAGGTGCTCCAAATCCAGCTTAATTTTTCAGTGGACAATGTTGTTAAGTGTCATGCTGAGCTGTGGATGTGAGGAAGTCTGGTGCAGTTTGTCTCTACACTAACACAGGAACGAAATCTTACGGCAGTATTGGGAATCTGAAAACTAAAACCTTTTTAATAAAACTAATCATAAAGAAGTAAAATTACAGCAAATACCTTGGGAAATTTCCAGTCTTATGGTGTGCCACTGTGGAATAACCTCCCCAGGGAAGAGGTGGGAGCCCAGTTATTTGGTTCTCTCTATAGTTAGACTACATAGAGCATCAGGAAAAATAGCATGAGGAATACCCCAGCTCAGGTGGGAGGATGGACTAAATGATTAAATACCACAGGTCTCTCCAGCTTTAATCGCTGTAACTCTTTGATACATCAGGCTCTCCCAGCAGGAATCACTAAAAAGAAAGATCCAGGAGTGCTGTCTATTAAAAGCTTAGAGCTACTTCCGCTCCATCAGGAGACACTGTAAGGAACAGTGGAGGAGTGTTGTACGTAGGGGGAGTTCAAAGCTCCCCTCCAGTCCCACTCTCACTGGGAAGCGTGCTCCTTAGGGAGCACTGTGGGAATGGTGGCTCCGCGGAGCTCACAGACTGTCCTGCACCGGGCTCCCTGCAGGAGGCACTGGGAGGACTGGGCTGGGATTGCTCTTGCAGGAGGTGGAAGTATGCAGTGGAGAAAGGGATGGGGAGGGGATGGTGCTCTGGTTCAGTGTTGGCTTTTTACCTTTGAGAAGATTCTTGAAGCTCACAAGATCTTACCAACATCTTTTTCCAACAGTATTCACAATAAAGAGGAAAAAATGCAGCAACATTTCAGGGAAGTAGCTTCTTGTTACTTACATTCATTTTGTACCTAAACCATGGGGATAGAGAGCAAAGCTCGACAGGAAATGGCCACGCACAAAAGCAATAAAATAAATTGAAACTGACTTTGGGGCTTTTTTGAGCAGTGGTAATTGCTATACATTGTGATGTTTGCATAAGAAATTAGTTAATGTGTAAGAGAATGACATGTGATATATTTTATTTGCCTGATGACTGTAGTCTCTGAGTGAATGACTTATTAAGGTTAATAAAAAAAATTTCCTTGTGACTTGTAATAATTCGATTGCTAGAATTTAACGTTCCCTTATGCACAGTTGCCTAAAGGGGGGAAACTAAATTATACATACGTTCTAATGACCAACTGGCTATGCTTTTATTTATTTCTTAATAGCGGTTTGAGAACAAACAATGTGTTCTAAATGGTTGGTCTGTCTGTCTTTCTGCCTGCCTGGGCAGGAACGTTATGGCTTTCTTAATTCTCCTGTGTGATTTATCATCCCCAATTCATTGTTTTGCATAACTCTGCTCAAAATGAAGAAATGTCATTATTTTGCAGTGAAAAAGTTGTCATTTGCATAATGCCTGCCATTAATTATTGTGAGACTAATGCAGTTGTTGATATTTTTAGGGCACAGTGGTACATCCTGCACCTTGTATAATGTCACTCTGAAAACATGGGTAGTTAATAGGTGCCACAACACTGCACAAATGCAAGAAAGGAGGAGAAGAAGAAGAGGAAGGGCACATAAAGGAACAGGCTATGATCTTTATTTAGATTTTTCTTTTCCTGAATTACATGTTGAGAGATGACTATAAACAGAAGCAAAAGCTAGGAAGCTGTGACACCTGAGAGAATGAGGAAATGAAGAATCAGAAATGTTCCTTTCTACGTATGTTAGTCAAGGTAGACCTAAATAAAACTCTCTCATACTGATGTTCCCTGGAATCTGAGAAAACTGGCAGTATTCAGTGACTGTTATCCCATAACTGGCAGTTCTTCCACTCAGGAAAGTAATTTGTTATTTCTTTTAGTGGCTTATTTATTTTTAGAGTGGAGTTATTTTGTGATTCTCTTTCAAACCTGTAAAGAGAAAAGGGCAGCTTTCATGCGGCAACCTTCTGCCCCATGGTAGTGGGCAGTTCCTGAGCCTGTGGTTGTGATTGTATGCTAATGGGAAGAAATTACTTCAGAAGGCCATTAAACATGAACAGGTCCTAAGGCTTTTGGTGTCTTTACTGGAAAATAAGAAGCTCTACGTCCCTTTGCCATTCTACAGATCTGCTGTGTCCTTTCTCTGTTTGCTGATGTATCTTAAAATGCCAGAAGGAGAAGACATGGCCATTTACTCCTCAGATCCTAAGACTGACTGCCTCCAGAGGGATGTTGTTTTGTCTCCTGTTTTCTGCCATTAGAATTAAAACAACAAGAAAGAAAATTAAACCACAAAAGTTCAAATAATGCTAAGAGTCTAACTGAAACCCACAAAGGGCAGAAAATTCATCTCCAAACATTGCCAGGCTGTCCTCAGCTCACCCTATTGTCACAGAGAACTGAAAGTTGTTCCTACAGCGTGTGATCTTACAGACCACAAATGCTGCAATATGTAGGCACAATAGGAAACACAATAGAGGAACAGACACTGAGCTTTATTCTCAGTTTCTTGGATATAGTAGGTGTGAGACAGACCCTTAAGGTAGCAGAACATAAGGCTATTTTTTAATGTGTTTTCATGCACTTAGAACACAAGTGCAGTATCTAAAGAGTGTTTCATAAAGTTGTCATTCCTAGTTGCAAGCTACACCACAACTATAAATTTCAATCCTTAACATTATAGAAACAGTCCGTGTGTCAGTGGTTGATTTCTTACATCTGTACCATTGCTCCTGCTCGAGACTTTTTAGAAAAATATAATTTTAAATACCTCATGCTGGCAAGAATCCTAGAGAATGCAAATCAGAAGGAGAAATTTCTGCTTAAGATTGTAACAACAGAATGTCATAACTTTGCTCTTCACTGTGCCAATGATCTGAATGCCTCCAAGGGGTTTGCAAATCTTGCAGCAATGTATCCTTTGAGACCCTTTTCCTAATTCACAGGATTAGAGAGATGGTGTGGTAGGAGGGAGGTCCCTGTCCATGGTATCCCACCCCCACTGGAGAGGTTTGTGCTACAGATGAGCTGCAGATCTGATGGAAGAGCAAGAATTCTCAGGGTGCTCCTTCTGTAAGATGAGTTCAGGAGATGCTCAGCACCCCTTAGAATGAACAGATCTAAATTTCCTTCCTGTCCTTGATACAGGCTCCCTGTGTGGCCACAAAAAAATTCACATCATTTCTCTCATAATTTTCATCAATGAGGAATTAAAATCATTCCAGACATCTGAGGGTACATTGTGAGGATTAATTCAGCAAGATTGTTGAGATATTCAGATGCTATATTGATGAGTATCACAGAAATTCCAGAAACAAAACCCCATCTTATTTCATGCAAGACTTGGATGCCACTCAGTAAACAAGGCTTGGGGCCACACGCTGAACAGAGAGGATAAAAGGGAGTATTTGAATTAGTCTCATTTCCTGGATGCTATCCATTATACAGAACACAAAATATACAATCATAACATGGAAGATTGTATTGTAACACTACAGCTGTTGTGACAGACTTCATTTTGATATTTTCATACTTTTGCGTGCTTTGCTCTGTGACCTGAATGTTTTTGCTTGGTTTTAAGAGGCATTTTTGAGCTTAGCGTGCACAATAGACTAAGTGCAGCTCCCACAGAAATCACTCCATAGTTTGAATGCTGAACAGTCATTAGAACCAAAGGGGGTATCATCGCTGGTAATTTCATAACTTTGGTAGTTTTCATCTCAGAAACGAATATCACCTATTGGAATCTCATCCATTTAGGGAAAATGTGTTGTATCTCTATATCACAAGTCTCCCGAAAGAATATCTTATTCTCCAAACATTTCTCTGTTTCACTCTTAACATTTTTGTCCTTAACATACACTTTAACTATGGTTGTACCTGGGGAAGGATATTAATCAACATCAAGTCTGTTGACAGTGCAGCAGTAAATCATGGGTTGCAGCCATAATCCATGTGCTCCATAAATTCATTTTGAAGCTGGAATCTCTGTGATCTATGTGTTAGCCATGTTGAAGCTTAGCTGCTGTCTGATACACGTCAGATTGGTTCGTTCTGCTCTTCAGAAATGTGCATTTCTTAGTGTGGAGTAGTGTTTTCTGCTCTTGCCTCACTGTGTTTAATAGCCCTGATGGAAAGGGCTGTTAAAGCCTAGGCTGTATTTTCTGATTTTTGTCTGGTTGCTTTTTGAAACCATTTTTCCTTTTGGCATCAAAAGCATCCTGTGCCGATGAATTCCACAATTTAATTACGGACTGTGTGAAAAACATACTTCCTTTGTTTGCTTTAAACCTGATGCTTGATAACTTCTTTGGATGCTTTCTAGAAATATGTAATGAGAAATGGGGAGCAATGATTAACAGTTCACCTTGTCCTTGTTTGTTATGATTTTATCAAGCTCCTTCATATTTCTCTCAATCATTTATTTTCCAGGGCAAAGAACCCAACTCTTTTTTATCTGTCCTTGCACAGAAGTTGTTTCGTGTTTTGAACATCTTTGTGCCCTTTTCTGCATCGTTCTGGCTGCTTATTTCCTCTTTTGTCTTGAGAGTTGAAACCCACACTGAGTGTTCAGTATGTGAGTCTATGATGTATTTTATTAGAAGGATGTCATTATGATTCTAGTTTTATTTTCTAGCTCTTTCTTAATAATTCCTAAGGGTTTTTTAAGGGTTTTTCTCCTCTATCATCAATTCTGAATATTGCTGGTTCTTTCACAGGTATATCCACAAGGATTCCATGCTGTCTTTCCAGAGTAGCAATAGCTAAATTAAACCCTATTTTGTTGTATGAATATTTAGTATTTTTTTCTCCTATGTCATGCTAACTTTCTTTTAGAAAATTACTTTGGTGAGGTTTTTCATATTCTTTAATTTTAGCAGCATTTGCCCATTGCCTCCTTCTGAGAACTCTATGGATTTGTGAATCAAAATTTCCATCTGCAAAAATTCGTGTTGCATCCTCCCTGTTTTATCTACTCAAGTGTCTGTTATTATTTATTACAATTTCTACCAGTTTCTATGGCATAGACTATAGACCAAGTGATCTATGTGGATCTTCCTAAAGCCCTTTTTTACTATTGCCATTAAATCACTTTCTGTTCTTTTGTTGTGCAAGAGTTATTAGTTAAGCTCTTTCATGACTGAATTTCTTTATAACAGTTTCTTTTATAACTGTTAGATGGGAACCATTTATTCTTTCCGTTGCACATTTTCTCAGATTTAAGCTTCCAGAGAAGGGATTTAACTTGTAAACCTTTTAAAATGCTCTGCAGCGAACACAACTGCAAGGAATTTATTTGGGATTTTTGTGCTTTGAGCACCCCTTTTGCACCTCATCTGTTGGCAGAAACAGATTTTATGTAAGGTGTCCAGAAAGGTTATTTATGGCTTTAAACAGTTGCTCCTCAAAATTTTCATGGGCCTGCCTTATTTAATATTTTCTTTTTAAAAAATCAACAAAATATACACTTTTTTCTGCTTTCTGTGTTTTAATATAACTTCTTCTTTTTCAATGATGTCATTTTACTTCTAGTAAATCCCTTTGCTTGGCTTGCTTTAAAAATCCTATTATTTTCCTGTTTTCACATGTGGCTGTACATTTGTTTTGTGAGTTCTAAGCAGAAATGAATTACTGCAGGACAACTTTCAAGGTTCTTGCATTTAAAGGAACCATATTATGCATTTCTCCTGGAGATTTTTGCCCTCTTGCAAAGGATTTTCCATCTAAAGAGGCAACCGAATTATGACAGTTTACAACCCAGCATATTCAGGTAAGTCAGAACTGGTTAGGGATCTCTTCAGTACCTCAGGCTGTAATTTGCTGTGTCTGCCAGACAAACTGCTGAGATGTTCCTCAAAATGATTGAGGCAGACGACTGGGGGTCAGGATTATTACAGCTATTCTAAGGAAAGGCTTTCCTGTTACTTGTAAGAGACGTGAATCTCTGATAACATATCTTCTAACAGTAGCATCTTAAAACATTTTACCCTTAGCTGCTTCCTTTTAATTTCCATTTTTCTCTGTTCCTTCTTTTAAATAGGATTTTCTTCCTGAAAATTTTATATTGCTGTAGTGGAGTGTGTTGTTATTTTTTCCGTCATAGAGAGAACTGAATTTACTTGCATTATGTTCATTATTACAAAGTGGTTCTTTAATATGTACATATTAAAGTAGGTTTAGTTATTTTAGCACTAAAACAAAGTTGCGCCTTCTTCCTTAGGTTTTCTGCCTCTGAAGTCTTCCATTTTGCTTTTCATAGTCACTATCAGCATTTTAGTAGGGTGGTCCATGGTACGATTCTAACAC
>VZUA01005198.1:5578-20229 GCA_013401035.1 Horornis vulcanius
TTTTTTTTTACATATTTTACTAGGAATGATATTTGGGCAGCTTGATGCATGAAACAAAGGTTTTACAATCAGTGCTAATTGTGAAACCTCCCCGGATGTTCCCTTCATACCTCCACAACTTGCAGAGTATAAAGAAGCCGCATTTCACACTGAAAGAATGTAACAAATTCTGCTCTATTTTTTAGTAAAGGAAAAAACAGCAGCAGCACAGCAGTAGTGTTCCCCATCCCCCAAAATAACCAAAGCTTTCTCCTCACTTACGTTTAAAGGTGTTTAGTTGGGCATCTAAAGCAGCCTTCTAAAATTTTTTGTCTTTCTTTGCTATTTTTATTAAAATTTTAGATAAATTGGATAGGAAACATTTGCCTGCAAGAACATAAACCTAGAATCTTTGAACTCCTTTGTGCATACAGAAAATTATCTAAAGGTAACTCCAAGGACTTCTCTACATTCATTATAAGGAGGTACAAAACACTAAAAAACATCAGGTGTTAATGAAAAGAGAGGATCAGGACTTTCTTTTTTTCACTTAAGTAGCTAGGCACAAAAGTTTAAGGTCTTTGCACATTCAACAAATTTCTTTCACTGGACAGCAAGGAAAATGAAACAGAAGAAAAGGAAAAAAAGGAGAAATATGTTCTATCCATTTTCAACACATCTTCAATTATGTGAAAAATTACCTTTGAACTTGTATCTTAAGCAAAAGTATTAATTTCCCCTTTTAACATAAAGCTTTTCCAAAAGCCAGAGTAGAAAACCATAATTGCTGTGCCGTCATTAGAAACTACTGTTAAACAGAAACTTTTTCTCTTAAAAATCATCTGGTTTTTAAAGCCCAAAAGAAAAGGACATCACCATCAGCATTTATATTGACAAGAATGTCCCTAAATTCCTTATCAGGGTGATTTAATTTTCCATATGCCTGCTGGATTTGCTTTGCATGAAGATCTGGACACATACAAGAATGTGTGTGTTTTCTTTTTCTGCCACACTACTAAGAAAGTAACTCAGGATCACAGAGCAGCCTTTTGCTGCAACTAATCCCTCCGGATCTGCCCGAGTCTTTCAGGCTGCGCTTCCTGTCTCAACCCGCCTATGAGTTCTGAAAGCAGAATGAAAAAAACCCAAAAATTTGGCAAACAGCCATTAAAAAAAAAATACCAAAACATTTGCTATGTAGGTCGAACTTCAAAGAATGCTTAAATCCTCCCCCCCACCCCACAAAAAATGAACAGTGCAGAATCCTAGTTACTCCTTGGCTTCATCACATGGTGTCAAGGTTTTTTCTAGGGCCAGATTTGAACCCTCAGTAATGGGAAACCCCAATCTCTGTACAGCATTGAGAAGGAATGGCAGGGTTTTCATCATCAGAATTAAAACAACTTCACTGAGGCAAGGCTAAGGATCTGATTATTTTTCCATATGAGCAAGAGTTGATTTAGAAATCCAGAAAATAAACCAAAAGCTATTTTTTATCTCTTAGTTAAAATTATCAGTAAGTTATTTAAAAAAATATGATTCTTCTCAGTATTTAAACACAGTAGTAGAGACTAATAGATGTGAGAAGCACATTTACTAAGAACATAATAGCAGATCAAAATCTAGGACCAGACTGATCACCTCTTACACAGAGTGAAGAACCTCCTGTTTGCAAATTTCGACTGATTGAGTTAAACTGTACATATGAGCATCAGAGTAAGGAAGGCTGTATGAACCTATACCTCTATCTTGGCCCCTATTTTAACTTCAAGGTGTCATATACAAATATAAATGACAAACGCAAAGTCTTCGAAGCATTCAACACACTTCTATAGGTCACACACTGTGTTTAGGTAAGTAGACCTCACACAGAAGTGATCTGTCACTTGGTGAGCTCTCCTTCAAAGCACCCTCTTATGATTGAGAGACCAGGTCTCTCTCTCTCCCTCTGAATTTACCATATACCCACGCACACTGATCAGGCCAGCCTTGTCAGTGTGGCTAACTTCCCACCCCCCAATAAAAAAAAAACCCTCAGAAGCCACTAATGTCCACGTGATGTCAATGCTAGCTTTTTCAACAGAACTCCTATTATTAGCCTGCTCCCTTTGCCCACATACAAAAAGAGAACACGACAGTAAGGGATTGACCAGACCTTACAATTCCACACACAATAAGTTGAACATGCTCCCTTTCTATCAATATATGGTGTGTCAACAATAAAGGAGTTTTTGTTTTTTGTTTGTTTATGGGTGGTGGTGTTGTTGATGGGGTGGTTTTCTCGTTTGTTTTGGTTTTTTTTTTCATTTGGTTGTATATGCATTCATTCTGATTTGTGTTTAATAGTGCCAATCCAGAATCGTGCAACACTTCTGCTTCCTAAATGGGGCAGAACATTCTATTTAGCTCTCAGAGAAGCACAGATCTTCCTTAATTTTCTTTGGGAAAAAAACAGACATACATTTTCCTGACCTTTTATGTTTTTCATGATAGGAAGGAAAAACAATTATTCTTGCCACATTCTGAAGTTTTTTAAGCTTACAAAAGTGTTCACAGATAGAATGGCTTTTATTTTGATTACACTTTCTTAATAACAAATAACAAGCAATAGCACTGCAGGTAATGCAAGAAAACAGCAGAAAAACCAGGCTGGCGAATATGAGAAAATTGTACAATATTCCTCCTCAAAACACAGGAAACACTACTGTCCATACCACTTTTCATCATGGGCACTGAAGCAGGATTAGGAGAGTGCTTTAACCTTCACTGAAAGAGATAGACTAACCCAGAAGGTTCCCACTCTGTCACTACCTATGCCCTCCAAACCATCTCCCTCCCGTGGTATGAAATAGAACTCGCATTTCTTTCCTTCCCAGGGATTTACTGTTCTGTAGATAAATTTAATCCTCCTCACTGTCTCCCACACTGGTTTTTGGAAAAACCTGGATCCAGAAAAGACTTCTTAAAAGGAATATAGATTTGCTATTACAAAGAAAGGTAACAGCCCTACTGCCCTTTAAGTTGTGTTCAGAGGGGTAAAAGTTCGCTAAACATTGCAACAGCACATACTGCTCTGTATGTTTCTCGTAGGTTTAATATTAAAATACTCCTTGGCAAAACAACGAATGATAGTGGCAAAGAATTGTGATACACACGTATTTTTTCATTTTACATAATATTAATACACGTTTTATACCAGAATCTCTAATGTAAGGGCAGAATGAAACAATGTCATTTTTTGCTTCACCTTTAAAGAGACTTCTTAACACTGAGGAAGTTTTTCTCTCTGATGAAAAAGGAATGGGCTATTTCCTACATTTGCCAAAGGACTGAGGTCTGCCAAAAAGGCTCATTTTGCTTGCATCATCTTACAGGAATGATCCACCAAGGTATATACTGGCCAGCACAGCATCTGGAAACTTTGCAGATGAAATTGAATGCCAGAGCTCACTGTGGCAAAATATAAGAAAGCTATTTACAGTGACACACATATGACAATGCAGTTTTGGCACAGAAGAACATTCAACCCTCAACTTATTTAATATTCGCCAATATCTGGTTTAGTACAATTATTCACTTAGCAAGGCTTCTATTTATGCATTTTAAGAAAGAAGATAATGGCCTCAAGTATTTAATTACTAAGGGGAAGAAAAAAACTCTTTAAACCACATCTTAAAAAAAAAAAAAAAATAGAAGCCAACCCACAAAACATTTTCAAATATGCTCTTAAACTGTCCCAGATTTTTTTTTTTAACTGATGTTTTACTCTCTCTGGAAATTCTCCTTCTGTTTCTCCAGAATATGTAGAATATAAACTCCAGATAGAAAACTAATAAGCAAGTAATACACACCTACGCAAATGTATACACAAGTTCATTACTAAATACTTTAATACTTATATATTCTGTGCTATGGGAAGCACACATTCCATGTACTTATACAGGGGGACAGATAAGCCACTAGTTGAGTGGACAGTACTAAAGAGGAAAATTATGTCTTGAAATATGACTGGGTGGTTATATTTAGACTCTGAAAGATCCACTGCAGGGGGAATCATCTGCTTTACTAAGTAAGCTCCTGGAATAAACACTGGATGTACAGTATTCATCTGCAATCTAGCAAATCATTGCAATGTTGGACATTCTGTGGATTATGAATGTGCATTAAATTAAATATTGTTACGGAGTTTTTCTCCCATCTTAGGATGCACTCTACACTTTCCTCCTTCCTGTCTGACAATATGTTGCCATGCTATAAAAGCCCTAATGCCCATTTCAACGATTAGCTGTACATCAGCATTACTACTTCAAATCCACAAGTTTCACATCAAGCATTAAATAGGATGAATATTGATCTGCTAAAGAGGATTTATTTATTTCTAGCTCTATCCAAAGATCAACTGCTAGCAGCTTTTGGTGGATCTGTTGAGCTCTCACAGCACAAAGCTACTGCATACATGACACCGGACTTGACATTTCAGTTCTGGAAGAAAACCAAACAGTAAATTCACTGCAATAATCCTAGATAAATGAGATGATCACTGGAAAAGCTGAGATAGTTAAGTGGTCTATCAGAAAAGTCCAAAGGATGATATTGAGTTGTTGCTACATAGTAACATCTCTCATGACAACGTGGCACAAGATCACCATATCAGATGCCAATATCTTTGCCTTAAAAATCACAATGACTTCAGATTATCTTGGAACACTTCACAATTATGCTCTGAGCTGAAAATATTATACTCAGCATGATTATAATCAGATACATATCAATATCACAATATTTACCCATGCACTCCTTTTTTTGTCCTGTTCAGTCAATAGCACACTAATAACTGTATAATGCATTCAAGAAACACAGATATTTATTTCAACCCTCCCAGCACAGGTAGGAGGTTTCTTGTGATGTGATGTCCTCAAAATGGTCTTTTCACTGTATTTCATGAGGGATCATTTTTTCATCTTTGGCACTGATAAAGTAGGAAAACATACAAATGAGTGGATGAGGACTGAAAGCAGATTAGAGATGAACTGGTGAGTTGCCTTGTCTTTTATACTCAGAGGCCAAGGGCATCTTTTATACTTAGATGGCAAGGGATGCTATGTTTCCACTAACTTTGACAAGGAGTGTTTGAAATGCCAATGTAAGAAACCATAACATTTTTGCTGTTCCACTCACACAAGAAGCTGAAAAACTCAGTCAAAACATTACCTCAGTGCTGTGATTTCACCAAGACATATCATTTCAGTAGCTAATAACATCATTCTAGTCATCTGTTAAATGTTTCATTTTTATTTATCTGATTTCTCTGCACCAACTTTCCCTTATGAGAGTATTATTTTTAAGAACACATGGAGAAGAAACAGAAACAATGACATACAATGAGAACATTTGCTGCTTTAAAGATTGCCTCATTTCTGTCTTCTCATACAACCAGAGTTCTCAAAAAAAAAAAAAAAAAAAAAAAAAAAATCCAAAAAACATCAGGAAAAAACCTGTGCAGCATGTTATCGAGACCAGATCTGAAAACCAATGCTTTGTTTTGTTTGCTTAAACTCTGTGAATTCTTAAATGTCCTTGCCACAAGGAGCACTCAGTTTAATTAGGTTTTTGTCTGTAGAACAGTGTCTGCTACACCAAGGATAGAGGAGTTTGGGCCAGCTCCAAGTGACAATGAAAGAGGAGCAAAATGTATTTCAAAATTAGCCTTGCATTTAGACAGACTCAATCTGTTTCGTTGTTTGGGTTTTTTTAGATATATCTTCCATTTCATCTTCATAAAAAATAAGACAGGCTTCTGAAGGCAGTGTTTATATGTTCAAATATACTTCAAATGCAGAAACTTGTCATATTTATAAAATTGCTTAAATTAAACAACTCAAAAGATGTTTAAGAAGATAATCTGAAACCTTTCCTGGGTAATCTCTGTTGGTTAAATATCTTTAGTGGGATATCATTACTGCAGAGCCACCAAGAAGTTTTCTCTTCCAATAGCCTATTTCATTCTTTTGGAAAAACAAAACAAAATGAAAAAATATAACCATAAGTAAATAGTGTTAGGAGAGTCAGTTCTATGTTGCCTGAAGCTTTCAGGCTATTTGTATCCGGAACACATGAAACGATACCAAATTCATATCCTGAGAAGTAAGAATCTTTTTCCTGTCATTCATATTCTCATAACATGGCTCTCTATAAACTACCTTCTAGGAACAGTGTCTACATTTACAACAAAATTTGGTAAAAACTTAAGTCACTAATTCTTTCCATTTTTCCACTACTAAATGAATTTAAAATAACAGAGTGTAATATAAAGAAAGCTTACATAAAAAGATCGTGTCAATAAATATTTCTTTAGTTTGTTGGGAATATCTGTCAGAAGGAAATAATATCAGGAATATTTGCCTAACACTGGTGTAGTACATAATGCTTTTAACTAACAATAATTTCTTCCTTCACTAACACCTACCAGCCTAAAAAAGGTTGTACTGCTTATGGTTTGACTATAGCTGCAAAGTTTCAGGTGTGGTGAAGCTCTGTACACTATCTTTTATCCTGACAGTGTCCTTTTGACATCCCTAAGGTAATATCTGCCTCTGCAGCTTGCTGTACTATTTAATTAAAAAAAGAGGTAAGCTCTTTCTTCTTCCTGCCCTTCTCCTGAACCCTTTGCACTAAACTCCCAAACTGTTGAAAAATGCTCACATTTTAAAATTATCTTATAGTGAGTTTAAAATTAACCTTTTTATTCTTCCCCCGCTCCTGCCTACCCTAGATTTACTTACTCATCCTTAGATCACATCTAATTTGCATGCAGAAAATGAAAAAAACAAAGATGTTACAAAGCAATACTCAGTGTTGAAACAGAGACACTGGTCATCTTTGGAATAATAACCAACAGGGGTATGCCCAAAGGCCAAACTCTTCTGCAGGGTTTCCACCAAGATGTGCGAGAAAGAGCCTCAGTGAGCAATTTATAACAGTGCAACTTGTTCAGGCAGCAGCATCTTTCAGATGTGCCATATTAACATGTAAATCAGATACTTTTGCAAGTCATATTTCCACAAGACAGAACATTTTCTCTTCTGATAGCAAACAACAATTTATGTAACTTTATGTGCTAATCAGGAATTTTGTGAAATGTCAGACTGTCCCATCCCATCTTTCCACCCCCAAGTACTCAGGTTTTAAACAATGATCATAATCCAAACAGCACTGTATGATGAACTCTATGTAATACATACACCATGTGAAATACAGATGAGGATTTTTTTTAATGTATTGTTCTACGTATCACAAATTCCAACACTGCCTAACAAAACTCCTAGCTGCATAAGAAGATGCAATAAACCTCTCTAACAGTAGCTGATTTGTATGCAACATTGACCATAAGGGTAACTCTTCAGTAAACCTGAATCTCATATATAATGCATAGCAGTTAATAAATCATAGTAAAATCAGGTGGCTTAAAGCCAACAATACCCAACTAGTAATGGAAAGGAGGGAAAGATTTATAGAGAAACAGACTCTGTCTGGATTTTGCTTTAGAGAGGCTCACACAGTGCAGTAGGAAGATCTTGCTGTGGTTTCCAAGTGGACACATCTGTGTCATTCTGATTCACTTCATCCTTCCCCCAACATTGCTCCTCACTTACCGCAGGTGATACCTCTTCGCCAAAATCATCTTCTTCGACTTTCCACTGGATTTCTTTGCTTATCAGCTCCTCAGCATCTGAGTCAAAAAGGAGAGAGTAGAGATCAAAATAAGATCAGAGTATTGTTCCTGAAATTTCACAAAAACATCCCACACTAGATTTTAAACTTAAAGAAGAATACTTGAAAAGGGACTCCCAAAACTGGCTTCTCAACCCTCAAAAGCCATGCTATGAATTATTCAAAGTGTCACACATTTCCCAGATCCAAGATCCAGCTGCATAGGAGGGAGAAAACATACTTCAGTATTTAGGATGGGAAGAATGGGGTTTTTTTGCTTTAAATATCAAGTGTAAAACTGTTCGCTCTCTTCTCATTGGAGATTCAGGGGAGCAGGATATTAGAGACGATTGCTGCTGCACAGATCTGAGAAAATTCTTTTCTTGTTGTTTTAGAGCATGCCCATGCTGACCAGAGGCACTTAGCCAGGCAAAAGCATTAGTGCAAAGTTAAGATGCAGCACTTTCACATTAAGCACGCTTGCAGCTTCATCAACAATGAGATGTCAACTACATATGTGTAAAAACTGGCAAGATGCACTTATTTCTTAGAAATCACATTCTGAAGGCATAAATAAATAACAATGCTGAAGTTCTTTGGTTCTCAGTTACCTTTGTTTATGTCATTCACTCTGACTAAGAGGAAAAGATTTCTCTTTTTTGTTTGGTTATGCTAAGTACATGGTTGTCGTTGCTGGGACCATCCTGATTCAGGATTTAGCTTGGGAAAACTACAGAAAAAATTCTAAACTGAATTAAAACCAAACCCCCACTTCTCCACACTAAAAAGCAAATTACAAAACATCTTCTTATGCCAGGTTTTTAAAGCCGATTTTTTTATTAAAAATACCCGAGTGTCAGGCTGGTACCACACTACCATAAGCTTTTTAAAATTAAAAGCATCTTACAGCGTGACAATCCAAGGCACAAATAAACCACGGCCACGCTGCCAAAACAAAAGCAGATTAGCAGAACCTCACACAGAGGGAGAGCTTTTCCCTTTGCCGGGCGCACTCTCCCGCAGCCCCGGGAGCGGGGAGCGAGCGCTGCCCGTGAGGGACCCCGGGCGCGGCGCCGCTTTCCCGGCCGCGAGTCCTCGGGGAGGCGGCCCCGCAGCCGGAGGGGCCCGGGCGGCCGCGGGACGAATGCGGGAGGTGCCCGGGAGCGCCGGGCGCTGCCCAGGCACCGCGCTCGGCCTGGGTTCGGCGGCGATCTGCGGCCGCGGGCCCGGCGCATTCCCGGCCCAGGCACGAGATGGCAGCACCCGCTTGAGGAATGGAGGGCAGCGGGCACCGGGAGCGGGCGCAGGCCGAGCTCCGCTCCCGGCCGGAGAGCTCGGCGCTGGCCTGCCGGAGCGGCTGCCGCACCGCCCGCTGCACCGGGGTACGCAGGGCAGTAACGGGATTAATATGAAAATTACACCCCCCGACCACAGTGAAACGCAGACTGGAGACAAAATCACCACGGCAAAACTGACAGAAATAACGTGAAGTCTACCATTTCAGACGGAGATAAATGTTTAAGTATCAGCTACTGCCAGGGAGGAGGATGGGATTTTCTCCACTGACCTCGGTAGCAGTAGGGTTGAGTGCAAAGAAGTGGGGCCATATGTTTTACAGGGATATCTTGCTTTCTGCAAAAAACGAACAAAACTCTTTTCTCTACATGACAAATTATTTTCTTGCAACTTATTTGCAGTATCAAACAACAGCAATGAAGTTCTTCAAAATGATGGCTAAAAGCCAATCTCAATAATATTTAATTAGGTATGATTGTGGTGATAATAATAATAAACAAATGAGAGTTCTTACCAAATAATTTAAGTTTGTTCACAGTTTGTCTATAGTTCGGTCTAGTTCATTTTGCAAATGTTTATGTGACATAAAGCAACATGACTAGTACAAATAGTTACCAGTCCACAGTTTTCTATCCCTGCTCTGCTTTAAAAAAGTAGGAAGATAATTCATGTGGAATAACCTTTACATAAAACTGTCTTGTAAACAAACATTTGTTGCAAGCTCTGCTATCAGTGAGCTACCATGCAAGCAAGGGGCTCTCAGCTGCTGCCACCCCGTCCTTCCAGAGGCACAGCAGGGGCCTGGCCTGAGCACTAATCAAGCCCCATGACCCCACTGCAGCTCTCCCAACACAAAAATGCCTGCAAAAACAGCTGCAGGCAGAAACTGTTAATTTTTATGCCTTTACTTCAGAGCATTGCCCATCCAGGGGACAATCACTGAAATCCCATCTTGTGCAGGTACAGATCACGCAGGTGCTGTTAGGAGAAAGCAGAAGCAAGAAGGAATCCACCTAGAAAGCAGCACCCATTCACTGCCAGTGAGGAATGCACATTACTGGAAGGTGCTGTGATTTCCCCGCTTCATCAAACTGGGAACAACGAGACCCAGAGGATGTACAGGCACAGAGTATGCTGATGAAAGGAAGCACACGGTTCTTACATGCACAACTGACGACAAATAATCATTGCTAAGATTTTTCGTGTATCAACACAGGCATTGGATTATGCTTTCCTGGCAAGAAATGTAAACTTACTAACTATACTCCACATTGTCTTTACAAGTAGCCAAGAAAGTGTTATTCCAGAATTCATAGTTAGACTTGGTAATATTTTGCAAGGAATGGTCTGCTGGCAGACTTCGAGGATGTACAGTCTGTACAGTGTCTCGGTCTGTGGTTTGACTCTAGCTCTTAGCCAGAATATTCCACTGTCAATCAATCCTAAACAGAAAAAGATACTGCTCTGGCTATTAAATAAAAACAAGAAAGTGTATGAATTAAGAAGTTCAGATGAGAAACCAGCAAAAATGTATACAACCCTCAAGTTAATCAAGAAATAAATTATTGGAGAAAGTGTAAATAACAAACGTGTTGTTTTTTTTTCCCAACACAATCCCCATAACTAGAACAGAAAAGAGCAAAAATCCTCAGTATCTTTTGACTAAAATTCCAGTAAAAATATTATTATTTTGTTGGGTGGGTGGGGAAAAAAAAAAAAAAATCAATTAACAACCTCTTTTTGCCCTGATCCCTCAGCTTCTTCTGCAACAGAGTTATGTGTTCCATGTGCAAGAAGAGTCCTAATGATGTTACATGGGTTCAGCCTGTCTGCAATGCATTTAATTGCTGTTTAATTCCCATTTGTCACTAATAGATGAGACTCCCTGAGTGGGTGGGAGCCCCCAAAATCTGTATTTGCTTCTAGCATTTTTTTTTAAGTCTTTAATAGAGCATGCATATAGTGTCAAGCAGACTAAGAGATGCAACTGGAAAATAGTACATTAATCTTTCATATCAACCCCCATTTGGTAATGGTTTGTAATATGTTCTGTTTGAAATACCAGTACAAAATCAGCAAAAGTTGATGTAAGATTAAATAAAGAGGGTCAGAACTTTGGGGAGAAGCACTGAACAGTAGCAGAGGAGCACAGCAGCTGTTACACAGCACACAGCAACACCACAGAATACTTTATGACAGGAAGTGAAGAAAATTCCACAATCCACCTGAAGCTACAGTGGGAATTATGTAGGCAAAATATAGTTATTAAAATTGGAATGCAACCAAGACTTCAGGGGCTAATAATGCTTTTCTTGCAAGAGATAGCAAAAAAATCCCCAAGCATCTTCACTGACCACAAACTGCAAGACCACAGCTTTACATCTCAATTGCAAGACACAGCTTTTTCCATGATAAATTGTCACAAGAACGTGATCTTTCTGGGATGTGATTTCCTGGCCAGCAGGATCCATTTCCTTCCAAAAACTGCAAAAAGAGTTAGTGATTTCAGGAGGAAAAAAAAAAAGTAATCTCTCTAATATATATCTCTCAATAAATACACATTGCTTTATATATGTATATACACTCATCAACATATATAGATAATGTACATTAAAAAATCCTCTTTAAAGCTATTGCCAGTGTTTAAAAAAATAATTGGCCACTCTCAATGGTCTCAATGAAATTAAATTTGGCAGTCACAATGTGGATATATTTACTATGTATTGAGTTAATTAAATTTCTTTATGCTAAAATTTTATTATTTCATGCCTAGAAATCGACTTAATTTTACAGCCAAAATATTCACTTCAACAAGGACTTAAAACACCTCACAGAAAAATTAAACTACACAGAGCATGTAGTGTATTTTATGTCTGCATCTATAAAACACATACATGTCATGCACAAATATTTAAGTATATAAATGTGCAGATACTGAAAGTACATATGCATTAGGACCATAAATACTCCCAGAAGTGGAACACACACATTTATGCAGCATGTATTTGTTTATACAAGTATGACTGGAGTACATAAATGTAGATAAGCCTCATGTGTATTATACATTGGAGGTGCTTTACTGTAATATAAAAGATTCTTTTATGATGAAATTTGATATGCACGTGTTTCAAGGAAAACTACATGGAAAATAGCTGTCTAGCTCATCTCAGGACTGAATAGATAATGGGTGTTATTCCAATTTGTCAAATCCCTTTTACAGCCACTGTTTGTACTAGAGAAAAATAATTTTTTGCAGATGTTTATTTAAAACAAAATTTGTTCTTGTATTTTGCTGCATTGAAAGATACCAATCTCTTGCAGAGACATAAAGCGGCTGTAAAGCAGCATTGATTGCCATAACATCTTACCACACAAAGAAGAAACATGCAATGGTGGGCATACAGTCATCTTTAAAAATGGCAATTCTTCTGAAGGCATTCTGTTATTAATAACATTGGGTAGCTTAGAAACTTCAATAAAATTCTACCCATAATAAAACCTGCTAAAGCAGCAGAAAGAATTTTTCTTTTCTTTAAATGGAGCATAGTAAATGCTGGATATGTTAGAAAATAATTATACATATGTGTAAAAACCCCAACCACTATATAGCCTTTCATTACTTGAAAAGATTAGTTTTCCTTGCTTTATTTCCTTACTTTGAATAAGATCAACTCCTAATGCAATTAATGCTGGACAAATAGATGCAACATTTAAGACTTTGACTTTGCAACCTTAGGGGATTTCTTTTATCATTAAGGGGAAATTTTGAGATACACATTGAGTAAATACATAAATATTGGGACATCTTCACTGTATCCTTCTCATAAATATATTGCCTTAAAATTTTCTTTTGACTATCACACTAATTCCACAGTCTGGAGTATAATTTGGAAGTACACACAAACAGAGTTACTAGAGTCTATAAGATTCCCGTATCCCTAGTTCTTGGCTGTGTGGCCAGGTACACACACGCCAGTGAACACAAATGTGCCTTCCCACTGCAGGCTGGCCAGGTGAGAGACAGATTCTGCCTGGGAGTTATGTGACCACAGTAGCTTGTGACAGTTTAGGCTGGGGGAGCTCATGCTTACACCATCCATGCCTCTCATCTCATTGTGAAAACTGCTACCAGAAGGTGCAATGACAGGCTTGTCTACAGACACACAAAAGAGTTTAAGCCACAGGGAGTCTCTGTGGGACTCAACCCTCTTGGTACAATTGCTGAATTTGCCTCACAAATGGACTTTTAGGTGCACACTTGAAATCTGGATGTTATGAGCATGGGTACGTGCTCAGAGTTTTGGAAGCGTGCCCATTATGCTGACTGCCCAGGGTAGCATCACACACTGCTCTTGTGCCCAAACTGTGGCAATGCTTTTTGTTGCCATTTCTAAGACAATAATTCTTTTGATGCCTCCAGAAAGAGGCATAAATAACTAGGGTTCAGTTTCATTCCCCAAATTATTTGTATTTACAGTCCGCTGGAAATTTAGCAAGCATTATTTGTAACTATGAATCAGGAACACAAACATTTACATGACCTTGGCTTTCACACCACCGTTATCTATAAATTCTGACTTGACTCATGATTATTTATCATCTTTTTGAAGTGTAAGCATATAGAGGCTTTCACAAGGCTAACCAGAAAACCATCCACAACTTAAAATTGCCTTAAGCAATATTTGCAATACAGAAGATCTGATCCTCTGATCCTAAGGACAGCTATTCCCAAAATAATCTGATGGAAATACATAGGAGAGCAGACTGAAATGAAGATTTTTCACACAAAGACAGAGTTTGAGATTGGGTACTAGCTCATAATTTATTACATTAGACTGCAAATCACAAAATACTAGATTTCTTTGGGGTTTTTTTGAGCTTCATAGCTTTTTAAGTCCTCAGTTGTCCTGTTTCATATTTAATTTTTAATTTGCCCTTCTCATACCAGTCATTCCTGTTTTCCTTACCTATACATTTTTGCATAGCTCAGGCCAAGTTGTGATGTTTACAGATGGCAGGCGCAGGGGTGGGGGGATGAGCCCACACAAGAAGCAACTTGTTGGTTCAAACAGCAAATGAGCAAACAGTTAGCAGATTTGGACTGCTCATCACAGAGCAAGGGCCTGGACAAGATGACAGCAGCAGTCTGCTTGAAAGCAGGCTGGAACCATTACTGGTAATTACAGTTAATCAGCAACAATTGTCTTGACCAAGATACAGATCAACATTGAGCACTAACCTAACAGGACCTAATGAGTGTAATGGAGGATGAAGACAGCCTGATTAAACTTGCAAGGCACTGAATGACCTGAGCAGATGAGGCATTATAATTCCCTAACCCTCTCTCTCTCCCCCTCCAGTCCCCAGTGCCGATGGAAACGAATCCTGTAGGCACATGGTGATACAGACTGTCACAGTATGCTCTCAGTGGTGGATAATGGAATTAAACCTTGCACTCTGGTGCGACTGGATAAATTTCTACAGTTATTTTTTTTTTAAAGTAATTGATATTATGCTATATAGCAATTTCTTAAAACCAATCAATGATGTTCAGCAGTCAAATGGCTATTGCAATACCCAAACCATCTTTATAGAATTTTGGGGAGGTAAGAAATTTAACATTTAAACATAATCGAAAAAGGTGCATGCTTTTCTGTATCATTGTC
>VZUA01005199.1:13097-30596 GCA_013401035.1 Horornis vulcanius
AAAGACAGAAAAAAGCCTCAGTGCACTGGGAGTCTTTCCTGAATATTCTTTTCCTTTTGTTCAAGAGATTCTTTTCTTACTGTCCAAGATTTAGCAGAGAAACGGCAGCGTCCTCCACTGAAGCCAGAGGAAGCCCAGTTCTCCTCATAATTCAGACTGTTTGGCTGAAATCTGCTCAGAGCCAAAAAAGGAGGTGCCTGAGGAGCTCTCAGAGGCCCAGCCTTCCAGGCTTGACTGGTGGCTGCTGCTCATCCTTGCAGCCAGCTTCATCTAAAAGAGCTTCTGGGAGGAAGAGCAGTGCCAGAGGACCAGCCTTGCTCCTCATTCCATACAAAGGAGTAGTGCTAGGTGCAAACTGGCCTACAGTGAGAAGAATCAGAAACAGGAATGAACAGCAAGACATCTTGAAGGAAGGTGCAAAAGGAAAAACATTCACACTCTAAAACTACTCTCTAAATATTATCCTGCCTTACAGTTATGTAAATGTAAGGTTTTTCCTTCCTGAAATGTTCCTGAGCAGCAACAACACGTGCTGGTCTTAGAAGGGAGAATACACCCAGATAAGTCTTACGATGCCATTGAAGTTAAGGGGAAGACAATATGCTAAGCTGCCTGTGATCAGATTTCCCTGGCTCCTTTCTTATGACCTTGAATCATATGGTAGTACTTCTGACATTATGGAAAGAAAACCTTCCTGGACTTTTTCCAGGTCAGGTACATCAGTTACTAAAAATGATAGCTGAGGGGGAATCTGACTGGCTTCTAATAGTTATTATCTTTCTTGTTCTCACTTTTTTAGAATCTGAGAAAAAGGAATGTCTAGAAGCATAGCATCTGCAAATAGAGATGGACAGTCCTGGCTGTCTGAAAGCAAGCAAAAATTCAATGACTGTGTAATCCTATGCTTTCCACTTAAAAGAAGTTATCAAAGGAGTCAGGCTAAGGCAGTGACTTCAAGGAATATAGAAGCAAATACCTTCACCCTATTTATTTTTTTCAAGGACCTTTGGTATTTGTGCTGCTATTAAGATAATCTCTTGTGTTTGAGACTTTACCAGAGAGCAGGATGATCAGATAGCATTCTCTGAGTTAGCTTTAGGAATGGAAGAAGGAGATCTGTAAAAATACTAAGCTTGGGTTCTAAGACCCAAGTTGGATTCTCCCCCTGGGCTTTTCTGTGGTGGGAACATATTGATATGGTCAGCTTTATTTTGAGGCTCCCTACAACGTGCTCCACTGAGAAGCACGTGTTGGTTTAACCTACAAGAATTCAGGTCAGCAAGGCAGAAAATGATTTTTAAATTCCCGTAAGCATTGGATTTATATGTATGTCTTGAGGGGGAGGGACAGGGGACAGGAATCATGATGCTCTGTAAAAATCTGTAAAAATCACTGTTTTTTAGAAGAGGTGAGAATCACAAAGCTCACTTCCAGAAAGACATCTGTAACCAGTCAAAGCAACTTCTCCCAATATTTAGAGTTTTGAGAAATGTCCTGTGTAAGTGTCAGATGCTCAGCAATTATATCCTGGGGCTTTTACAAGGAAATTGCAAGTGGCATTCACAGGGCCAGATAAGGCAATTGCCTCATTCCTGTATGGTGAGATATCACAATCAAATAAAACTTGAAGGATTCAAGTGCCACACAAAATGAGACAATTCTTTACATAACTCATAGTAGCTCTATAGAATTCCTTGCCAAAGAGTAAGTGCTAACAGTCTGGATGGGTGCAAAGAGAAACTGAATTACTAAATATACAGCACCACATCTAGTTCAAGAAGCCCTAGGCTAAATAAACTTGGAAGCAAGAAAAATAGAAAGTAGTATCACACCCCACATTCTCCCTTTTCCTTAGCTATTCACATATGACAAGTGCTGGAAAAAGGAGAATGGGCCAAACAGATCCTTGGAGAGAACATGTCCTAGCAAAGTCACTTCCTTTAGAAGGAGTGATCTGTCAGGTTATGAAGTGCACATCAGAAGGAAGTCCATCTTACTGAGTCCCCATTTTACAAGGACTGAAATTCCTTGTATATAGGATCCGATGCCTTAAGTTTCAGCTTCCATGTTTTTCAGATTCTGTGCTGCCTAGGGGTGCAGTTCTGAGCCTGCCAGAACTTTAAGTGCCACTCAGCTCTCTTCACAGAGTAGGCAGACAAAACAAATCCTCTTCCTGATGAAAACCAAGGACATTTTTCAGGCCCCAAAGCATAAAGAACGATGGACTGAAGGGAGGAACAAGAAGGATGGGACCTCACAAGCTGAAGCTGTAACTGGACAATTAAACCCCAATATACAAATAGCCCAAAACATATAAAAGTGTGAGACCTCATGACTGGTCAGACATTTTGTGACCATTTAGGGTCCTCCTTGGGTGTAGCCCTGGCCAGGCCCTTGTCCTGCCCAAGGTGTACCCTAAAGGCCTTTTAATAAATATCTGCTTTATTCTCTAGCTCTGTCCAGTCTGCTCCAGGTCAGCCTTCCCAGGGCATCAGATCCAATTACCTTCATATTTTGCCACAATTTTTAATATAGCTAGAAGAGAAATGAACACTTACATCTCCCCACTGGTAGAAGAGCTTTGCTGCATTCCACTGCAGCTTCTGGTTCCTTTTGTTGCCCACAATGGGAGAACGGCCACGGGACAGGCCTTTCTTGGTGATGTTCACGTGGTGGCCCTTCATCCACTCGGGCCAGCTGCCACGATTGCAGCGGTGAACAAAGCGGGCGCACTCCAGGAACAGGGCTGCTCGCGCCACCACGGGAGCTTCCTGAAATGTTTGCAAAAAAAAACCACCTTAAAAGCAGAAAAAAAAAAAATGCATTGGGAGAACTCCCTGAACATTAGAGTATTCTGTGCTTTAAAAATTGCTTTGCAAGCTTGCCAAGGAGACACACGGTATGAGCCATCTCTCTGTAAAAAACCGACACCTGAGTCTCTCTGCATAAGTCTCACCTCTTACTAAAAGCAAACTCATAAACACTGAACAGTCTTTCAGTCCAAACACTAGAGGGGCAAAAAGAAACACAATATAAACTAAAAATAACATAATACCCCTCTGTAATGTTCTCCTTCAGAAACCATCTAACTGCAAAAGCAGAAGTGTGCATATAGCACTGTTACTGCACAAACAAGTTTTAGTTTCACCTTTGCTACCGAGGTTGCAAATATTGCAGGAGCAAATGATACCATGGCCAAACAAATCCTAGCATTTGTCACCTTAGGTTCTGCCTCTGAATCTTGGGGATGAATGCATAAACGGAGGCTTGTTAAAACTAGGAAAAGCACTCTTTTGTGGTTATAATCAATATTTGTGGAGATAGAAATGTATTACTCTGGCATAAGTCAACAAAATTTCACTGGCCAAATTTCAATCACCTTAGCAAGTGTCAGGCAATTCAGTACTGAAATAACAACAGGCAGCTGAGTTTTGAAAGGACTGACTAGTTTCCAGAGTCCCTGGCTTGCAAGAATCACTTTAATGGGAGAAATTATATTGAGTGTATCTTAGTTTGTATTAAATCACCCTGCGGGAAACATGTTAGATCAATAAAGAATGCTTCTGAAACCTTCTGAAATGTTCAAAAAATGGACACAATAATTTTGTTTCCTAAAGGGTAGCTTAGACCCCAGAGTAGCTTTCTTTCCCCAGCAGTCTAAACTGCCAAAATAACATCCTTACAGACATGGAAAGAGACTAAAAAACAAATGGTTCTCCTCATTTCCATTTAATTTTCCCCTTTCTTCCTGCAATTCTCACAACCAAAACTCCTGTGATCAGTAAAACTAAGAATACAACAATGCCTAAAGTTTACCATCTGGCTTTAAAAGGTTCACTAACAGGGATTTCATAGAGCATAAACGTGTTACACACTTTCAGATACTGACAGCTTTAATGAAATCATCTACTTGTAAAGAAGGGTTTTTCAAATGTAGTCTGTAAGTACTAGACAGGCCCTGAGACCTTGTAAGATGGTCTGCTGAGCATTATTAAATAGAGCCTCCAAGAGTGTCTTAATCAAAAATTGAAAACAAGAGATTTTGGACCAATGCTCCTAAAGTTTGATTTAAGAAATTATTGACACAAGATCCATTTGCAGCTTTTGCTCACATTTTTACAAATGCTGGAGTGAAAAAAGCAATTCTCTTGAAAAGGAAGATTTAAGCTGCCATGATGTTCTGATGAAGAAGGCAGAAATCTGAATGCAGACACTCACTAGCCAAAAATAAAACTAATATGCAGCACCTGGAAAAACATTACAAACTACTCACTGATCACATACAATATGGAACACAGACTAGTTGAAGATTTTATTCTTTTATTCTCACTAAGTAAAACCTTAATCATGGAGACATACAAGAGGAGATAAAGCCCCAGCCTTAGCCTACTATTGGTTTAGTTCACTGGCAATAAAGTCAAAATTTCTTAGCATACTGGAATCCTGTAAAGAAACGTGTTGTAAACATTATGAAAGCACACAACTACCACAATTAAAGGAGGATATGTAGGATGGGAGGCAAAGGGGAGGAGCAGGATTAATTAAAAATCACTATATTATTTAAAAATCACTGAAAAGACCTCCTGCACGAAGGACTTTCCAAACATCATAGGGCACAAGCTCCCTGTGATTGCTTACCTGAGGCTCTGAGAAACCTGAAGCAGCAGCAGCAAGAGAAAGATGAAGATGTGACAGAATGAACAGAGATGGATTCACACAACAGAGAAACACATCACAAATGGAGAGAAATTAATCAGGCAGGTGATGGGTAGCTGAAAAGAACACAAGTTACCGTGGTCACTGTCAAAACCTGACACAGCAGCAATACTCTCACAAGTTTGTCCATGCCCATGCAACTGTTCATAGTTTGAACATTAGACCTACTATATTGTTTTGCACCTTGAAAATTGTTCTTTTACTGTACAAATTGACATGAATTCACCAGTTTGTTAACAATTCAAGTCATCCCATTGAATTTTTTCAACAGATAACCTGATTTGTTCTAAAGAGCACCAGCCTGGGTGGAAGGAACCAAATACGGAATGGATTTGGAGTTTCACAGCATCGCATTACTGTTCACGTATACCCGATTCTGCAGATTTATGACTACAGACAACTTATGTCCAGTTTGTTTTCAAGAACAATGACTTTTATGACATTAGGCAATCAGTGGTAATTTTCCTTGGGTCTCCTCTTAAAGTTCACATGGAACTTTGAGCAAAAATTAATTTTTGGCTCTGGTCTTTTCAGGACAGAAAAGAAAGGCACGTAATACCGACAATATATTTTTAACAGATGTCAAAGTAAATTTCAGTACTCTCAAAAGGTGCTGACTGGGTAGCTCTGCTTAGTCTAAACAAAAGTCTGACATGAAAGTTGTCTTAGCAAGTATATGAAGACAGATTGCAAGTAAATTATTAACTAGTGTCTTGGAGAACTGCCTGTTTCAATTAGTTCAGACCTCTCTGGTTATATCTACAGAATGGTCAAGTACAGTCCATGACACAGTGCTTTGTTTTTGTTGCCAGTCTTTTACTCTGGGACCTGTTCGTAGCAATCTCTGACCTCCTTCCCAATCATAAGCACTTCCACAGAGAAATATTTCTGCCATGGAAACAATAGAATCTGCCTAAGACCCAGGGTGACATGGAGTCAGGATATTGACAAGTATTCTTGCAGTTTAGACTTTGCTTCTGCTGTCCCAGTACTTTGTAGGTCATCTTAAACACAGTCCTACCAGAAAACAGTACAACTATTGCATTTCAACAAGGATAAAAGATTTAAATGTTACAACAAATGAGCTCACACATCTTATTGGAGAAAGGGAATGATGACAGTTGTCATGGTCAAAGAAAAGCTGGTCATCTACCACAGCCTAATTAGGATACTTCAGGTAACATAGTAACACAATCTTAGACAGCAGTTTATTGGAACTCTCAACACAAATTTAAGCATAGGTAAGACTTTGGGAAATATCCCAAAGTAAATCAATTTTACTATTGCAAAGTCTGGATTTAAGCTGGGGACATAGAGCTGTCTGCAATGTATCAATTATCACTGAATGTTTGCACATCCATGTATTGATTGTAGTTTTAAAAATGTACTCAAGTATGCATGCTGCTTCTAGAAAATATGTTAACTGCATAGCTGCTAAACCTAAGGCAACACTCATTTTAATACACAAAAAATTATTAGCTCCATAAGGATGCATCACTTGTTTCACTGTTCTAATTCTTTAAAACGGTGTGGCAAACCAGTGCAAACATCCAGGCTGATCAAAGATATCAAAGTTGTTTTAATAGAATTTTGCAAACCTGCATGAAAAACCATGCTCAGAAAAATTATGGAAGGACTGAAACTGGAACTGTTTGCCTTTCATTTTTTAAAGGTCACTTAGCAACTAGGCTGGATAAAATGACTTAAGAACTTTTCATTTGCATCAGACCTGATTCAAACTATTACTTCAAAAGCCTGAAAACAGACATTAGAACACCCAGAATGCTTCCTTTTGGGTATACTCTACTGACATATAACGTGGGAATTTTCCATTGCCATTTACCAATACAGTGAGACGACAGCCTGTCATCTTTTAAAATAGACACTGCATGTGACTGCCTGACTTCAATATCTCTCCAATACTTTTTAGACAAAATGCCAACTGAACAGGTACTTGGAGTCTCCAAATGCTGTAATTAGAGCAAGGCTTCCTTCATCTTTAGCTGAAGACCTTCTACAAATTCTACTACCAAAATTGTCTGCATCATTCAGTGGAATGGAGAGATGGTTACATTTTAGTTTGTAAAAGTCAGCTCTGGAATTTAGACATCTTCAAACAGTTTACTCTGACTGGTAGTTCCCAGCTGACTTCCTGCATGGAATAAGTTGGTCTGTACTTAGGCATTTGGGATATTTAAAAATTAAGGAGGACATTTACAGGCAATAGGGACATAATTGCCAAACCCCATTTTATCACCTGATTTATTAGAACAGAGAGTAGTGCATCTTTGGAAGGATCCTGGTGACAAACTTGCTAGGAATAAGCTCTTTCCAGCCCATGCATCTTATACCTTACTAACTCTGTTAGTGTAGAATTTGCAACGGGGTGGCAGCCTGGAAGCCTTGAATGCTGAAGCTGGGTGTTGCACATTCATCAGGTTGCAAGCCATCTTCTGAGCTCACTGCAACCCTGACTGGTAAGAGCCACCAGGTGGGTCACTCTATCAGCCACTGCATCCACAGCTTCCATCCAGAGGAACAACAACCTCTGGCAGGAAGTGTGAGAAGCAGTGAATGAAACCTGTGTCTGTTGGAAGATGGATGAGGAGCACTCCAAACAGTAGAGCTAGATGGGAACTGACAACAACAGCAACTCCAGACCAACAGTAATGCAGGCGTGCTTGAATCCACAGACCAAGTATGCAAGGTTAAGATGAAGGTGCAAAGGAGTGGTGCACAGAGCATTACATCCCTACAGCCATGGAACAGGCAGTCCAGCAAAGGTCAGGGCACAGCACTAGCAGGAAGGCAGAGTCCACGAGCCTGACACCTCCAACAGTGAGCAAAGAAACTGAATTTGAGCACAAATGGCACAGCAGTCACACGGTGAGAGGTGAGGCATGGCAAGAAAAGGGATAGAGAACATGTGAATGCTCTGAGAGCAGTGGCTTTTAATCTTTTTTCAGCTTGCACACAGCCAAACATTTATGGAAGGAAGTAGAAAAGCAACATGCAGAGAAATTGCTAATATCTGGTTGGTTTTTCATAGTTGTATTTGTCACACTCCTCACTTGTCACATAAACACCTCACAGAACCCCACTGGCTCATGAATCACAGGCTGAAGTCCACAGCTTTAAAAATGGGAAGGACTGTTAAAAAACACAACTTCTAGTATAAGAAGGAAGGAGATACAGGATATCAGGAAGGGATTGAATTGTGTCACTTCTTTGATTTGCACTGGCAAATCAGCAATATCCACATTTAAAAGCACGCACAGGCTGACATAATTTTTTTTTTTCCACTGCCTGGCTCTGGTGACTAATAGTTCAGTGTTGCCTAATGTACTTATAACTGTCAGAACTCGAGAGTGGAATTCCTGCACCTCTCCAAGTAGTTATCCAATCTTCAATCCTTATTCTGTAGATTGACACTAGGAGCAGAAACAGAGTATCTGTGAGCGAAGCATGAAGACAACAATACAAGCTTTGCACTGGCAGTAATACAGTTATGGGGAGCCATGGAACAAAAAAGGGTCTATTTTGTCTGCAAACTTGTCCACTCACAGGCGCTAAAGCTGCACCTAATACCACCACCACCAGCAGCAGCTGGCACTGCTGTGATGCTTTACATTCTGTGGGGCACGAAGAGCATTAGTTAGTGAATGATGGTGGACCACCACATATGCACATGCTCCCAGCAGGTAACAAGAGACCAACAGTGACTTACAAGATCTAGAGCTGCTGCCAAAATGGAGGCATCGGGGATAGTGCCTGGTTCACAGCAGTTCAGCAGAAACTGAAAGCGCTTCATGCCTTGGCGGATTGCTCCCAGGTTCACAACATTCTTGGATTTTCCTCCTTCTTGTTTGGAGGTCAAGTGATCATCAAAGCTATGGCAACCTAAAGAGGTAAAAAGTACAAAGGGGATGCAGGGTGGGGTAGAGAGAAGGGAATACAGTCTCTCACCAGTAAAAAATGGGGAACAAAAATCTCGATGAGTACAGTCTTAGTGTAAATCCCTTTCTCTCCTTGTGTTATCTTGAAGATAACAGGTTCATTTTTCCAATATTCATGACTTCCATGAAACAGATATACAACTAGTCAGATTCTGGTATTGGTCATACTGATATCTGCCCAGAATTGTTCCACCACACCCAGTGTGGAAGCCCAGGACCTACTCCAGCACAGGTGAACTAGGATGTTGTCTTTCCTCCCAACTTCTTCAACACAGATCATCTTGCTTACAGTCTTTTTTTCCTTAATAATGTCCTACCTTACTTCTCTATTGCCTTTACTTTAAAGTGCAGCATGCATAACCCTTATTTCTCATGGATCAGTTTAGTAATATATCATCTACCAGGACAGAAAAATCCATAGTGAATGTGTAGTCTATGTGGAAATCAAGCACTGTCCTTCTTTTAGGCATACATCTGCAATTACCACAAGAGTAAAGAGGAAATTGAGACTGGCCTCAACTCCTAGATATCATCATTCCAGCCTCTCTCCCTTGAAGGGTCTTGTACACTTTGGGATGGAAAAGAGTTCCATTCAAAAATGAAGATGGCATCTCACTTCAAAGACAAGTTTAGACTCTATGTATAGAGTTCACATCATCAATCAACTAATCCAAATTAGCACTGCTAGTGCAGAAGATCATTATTTCAGTTGGTATCCAGAGTTGAGAGAATGGTAGAAAGAGATTAGAAATAAAGAAGGCTGTTTCAAGGCCAAAGTGTTTGGTCAATAAAAGGATAGTCAGTTTCTGGGCTTTTTGCCTTTGCCCATAATACTCTCTTTAAAGTAAAAAAGTTTACAGAACACTGAAGGATAAAACACTGAAGAAGAGAACATGGAGTGGTGAATTCAAAATTGATTTTAAACATAAGATTATTTGAAAGACAAGAGTAAAAACATCAACTCTACAAGACTTTTTGACTACTTCAGGAAAGAAGAATGGCTGAAAGTCAAAGTTCTTTTGGGCATGCACTCCCCCAGGACGCATTTATGCACCACAAAAAAAGTCACAACAGAAAATGACAATGTAGATCTTCACTCTTCCCTTGAAGACAGAGATATATCAAATTTCAAGAGACTTCTTTACAAATTCCTTGGCTTTTTTTTCTCTCCAGTGAAGCTGTACCTAGTTACCAGCAGCAAAATGTTCCTATGTTGGGAAAATATTCCACTGAAATGGATTAAACAAAGTAGAAAGAACAAAGTAGAACACTTGCACAGGTGAGCAGTCACAAACATCCTTCCAAGTCCTTCTGTTTTCTTATAGCTTTTATACATCTTATCTGGGCCTTCCTGCTATGACTGTCATAACACTAACTCATTTGAGGTACAAGCAAATGTTTCCTATTTGGGGCCCTGAAGTCTGTGCCTGTATGAGATAAGGAACAGTGACCTGCCTGAGGCATGTTCCTAACCCACACTACAGAGCTAGCAGAGCTTTTGTCCATCTGAGCTCCGTGGCATACCTTGTATTTTGTTGAAGCTTTACAAGACAATTCTTCAGAGGCAGCTGGAGACTGTCCCTTGTTATGCTCCTCCTGGAGTAGCCTTGGTGTGATCAGGGCAGCCCTCACTGACCTAATTCGTGTGACTCAGGCCTGCAGAAGATCTTGCCCAAAGAGCAGAGACCATTTCCTAATACAGGAGGACACACAGGCTCCCTCTGTGACCATGAGCTCATCCTTTAGAGCAAGCCTGAGCTGCTGTGCCTTGAACACCCTGACAACTTCTGTGGTCACTCACAGTGTCCTCAGTCAGTGCCCAAAGGAACATTAAGGGTTCTGCTCTGTAATTGTATACATGTCCATGTGCTTGGCTCTTAGTATAGGTAAAAAGATCATTAAAATATTTTTACACATGAATGTGTAAATACAGATGTGTATATATGTATACATATGCACACATACAGATACACTGACATATGTATGTTTACATACATATATAACACAGAATTTCCAGTGGTCTACATGGTAAATCACGATGAAGACTACAGTTCATAAATGATATCACAAATTTGTCTACATTTTATAATTTTTAATGTAATTAATTTCTCCTTTATCCATTTCCTCTTAAATTTGGTCTACTGTTAAAAAACCCAAAAACACAAGAGGAAACACAACATGGAAAAAACATGAGCAAAGTAATAGCATAACACCATGAATGGCAAAAATGAGAAGGCAGAGAGGGGTTCCAATACAATGCTTTAGGATCAGATCTTGTTTAATAGTATACCCATCTGCCATTAAAAGGCTTTTATTCTCTCCTCATTAAGCACAGAAAAACTGATCATTTGTATGGAAGAGAGAGAAGCATGGGAAATTTGAAGGCTCAGTGTACTGCTGTTGTTCTGCTGGGTTATAAACTGACCCACCATGAAAGGGCCTCACATTGATGCATCTCTGTGCACAGGCAAGCACAGACACACACAGGGCACATACAACTATTTTTGCTAAAGCTACGTGGCTTTCATTGCATATCAGAGATCCTTGTAAATACAGTGACACAACCTCCTTAACTGTCACACTCTGCCTTATAAACTTATATCACTCTTGTATTAGCAAGATTAAAAAAATATATATTTTCTACAATAAAATATGAAGGTGATCTCACAAGCACACTTGAGAAACAGCTGTGGCAGTCTGTGAAGTTCTCACTGCCCCTCGGCCAGTTTTAACCAGTGAGAGCTGGGAGGAAATACGGCGGCAGTATTTCAGCACAAAGCAGTGGATGAAGAAACTAATTCCTCCCATTGCTGGGGAATGCTACCAGACTACAACAAGGTGCTGAACTGATGCATTCTCACAAAGGAACAATACTTTTCATCTAGGAGATAACTGAAAAGCACCACCACTCACCAGTGGCAGATAATGACCAGTTTGCAGTGAAGATATGCTTATGTTCTGCAAGTATCACTTGCCTTAAAAATGCCTTACATGCATTACACCGCAGGCCTGGGACGGGTGATGGCAAAATACACACAATGCAATGTCAAAGTGAAGATAACCAAACATAATGCCAGGAAATGTAGCACATTGTAAAACTATAGAAATCATGCTAAAAAGTAAAATTGCCTCATTTTTGTGTGTTTTTGGGAATCCGGTTTTGTTGTCTTTAAAAAAAAAAAAAGTAACAGAACTTCAAGATACAAGGTTATCCCCCTGACAAGAAGGATGTGCTTTGAGCTGACATGAGCATGTCAATGGCTGCATGATATTTTAGAACAGATTATACCATGACCTTGTATTATTCATAAAGGCACTTTTCAGACACTGCTGACTTTGAAAATACATAACAATTAAATACATTTCTCTGGAAAAGAAAAGGAGTGTTTTTATTATTAAGTTGTGTGCTAAGAAAAAGGGACAGCATCCCTAACAAATGGTATGCAGAGACTAGACATGCAAACACAGAAGAAAAGAGATAATTACAACAAGGTTTGTGTAGGGTTTTCCATTTCTGTGCTGATATTTGCTAAAGCTGTTAATTAGTTACAAATTGAAAAAACGAAACTAAACAAAAAAACTGATGGAATTGTTGTATTGGACAACAGAAGATTTACACACCTAATTTTGAACTGAATAAGTGCTTTGAAGCAAGCATTAATTTTTCAAGTGTATCGACCAAATTTAATTTGATTTTAAAAGCCCAAATGTTGTATTGTATAATTTATTTGGATAGTCCGATTTTTTTCAGAAAAAAAATTTACCAGAGCTTTTATCTAAATCAAAATAAACGAAAGAAGGAAGGGAAAGAAAACAGTTACGAAGACTAAAAAATTGGAGAAGGCTACAATGGAGACAAAAACCATGGTGAAAGCAGGAAAAAAGGGAAAGGGGTAAAATACAGAAAGAAACATATTTTAAAAATGAGAAAAAAAGAAAGAAAAAAAGGAGACGAGAACCCTGATTTCTAACCATCTTTTTCTTCTGTGTGATGAAGCTTGGATGGGTGTCTTCGGCAGGTGCGCCATTTACCAAGACGCTTGAAGAAATTCTCCTCTTCATCTCGCCCGTTGTCCAGGCCCCCTCCCGGCCCTCCTCCTTCAGACAGCTTCACTGCGCTGGTGAACTTCACCTGTGCAGGGACAGAGGGGCTGGTCAGCCTGTGCCACAGCACAGGGTCCTGGGATCACTGGTTAGACAAAAACATCGACAGAAGGGCTGCAAGGGTCACCAGAGCAACACAACTGCGTCTGCACAGATTTACATACGCGCAAGCGCTTCATCTTTTAAGCTTTCTGCTTAAAGGATTGATCTTTCTTGAGAGGCTGTGAAAGGACAAAGAAGGAAGGAGAAGTGTGACCAAAAATTAAAGCTTAAGTGTGTTGACAGAGCCTGCACTTCCCTCTCAGTGCACCAGAGCAGACTCACCAGTACAGTGTAAGTTTAACCTAGTCTTCACCATGAGTTACGTAAGCCCAGGGTCAAATTCCCATGGCTCTACTCTGGAGACTTCTGTGACAGTCTTGTTAGCTGCAAAGTCCACACTGAATAAAAATGTTCCCCTGTGCAGCTGAAACCAGCCAGATCCTGCCTTTTCAAGCTCTCTGTAATCCAGCCTGACACATTTACCTTGGAGCTCTGTCTGATGAAGGAGAGACGGTCGACAGAGCTGATATCCAGGAGATCTTCCACTCCATCAGCCAGGCCAGAGAGGGAGGAGCGCTTCAGCCAATTCCCTGTTACAGAATAAGCCACTCAGTACAAATTAAAAAAATTCCTTCTAAAAGAATCTATTTCTTAGCAATTTCAGTGTATTTCTCCACAGTGGCCACTCTAAGGCATGGGAAAATGGGAGAAAAGCATAAGGTAACATTTTCATGCAGCGTGTATTAACTACCACGCGAGGCCAGGTCCTGGGAATTGCAATGGATATATTCTCTGTCTAACAAATATTAATTTGGAATATTTCTCTTCTACAAGACAGTAGGAACAGTGCCTGTGAGATTACAGAGCTAGCCTACTTCTTTGGGGGAAAAGTTTCAACCATCTATTTTGACAAAAACATCCCCCGGTACCTTTGGCAAATTGCTAACATTTTCCTTTGCCTCACTTCCACGTCTGTAAAAGGGAGGGAGCAGCAAATCACAGCTGCTGCTGGGAGAATATACAGACAATAAGGAACTGTGTTGCAGTATTTCTTAGGACAACTACATCTAGCTGTATTTCTCTGCACATGCAATATGTATATAGAATAGAAAGAGACATACATTTACCTATGGGAAGTTTGAGTTTCTTTCGAAGGGAGATTCGTCGGGAGCGAGAGCGGGAGCGCCTGTCTGTGGTGGTTCCAGAGTGAGCAGTGGTGCACTCAGATGTGTCCTGCTCAGACTGACTGCTGGTATCACTCGCTGCACTTTGTGACTTGAACATCTTTCGCCAGAAGTCCTTGCGTCCCAGATTGGCCCCTTGGTTTTGCTCATCGCTGGAACAAGAAGGTATGCAAAGCATGAACTGTGTTTCAGTGAAGTTTGAATGCTCAGGGAAATGAGACCTCCTTTCTGCAACCCTCTCCTAACCTCTCTATTCCTTGAGGTTGTCTCGTTCTCAATTCCAAATACACTGTCCTTAGTGGGACAGAAGCTTGACAACAGACTCAGTATTGTTCAAGACACAAATAATCATCTTTTCTACCCTTAGGCGCTTGTCCACTGTGGCAGAACGTCACCCCCACTCCCCACAGAAAGCTTATCTGCTCTGTCCATCAGCTGGGGCTCATGGGTGAGATAACTTGCTTTTGAGCATCTTCCCAGTTTGGGTTATCTCTGGTGCCAAAGCAGTGACACCCCCCACCAGCTGACAATTAACATCCCTCACCTTGAGAGTGAGATGTGAAGAGATAAGCGAGGAATCAGTAACCGAGAGAAACTTTACAACTATAAAAGCTACAGAAATTTTCACAGAGGCAGAAGTCTCACCCACGCTCCCTGGAAACGTGTAGGGCTCCCCAAGCTCGGATGCATCTTTGTGGTTACTTCTCCAGAAATTGAGAGCAAAAGATTTTCTATGTATGCCTCATCAGAAACTGGATGGTAGGACACGTTGAATCCTAATCTATACTACTTCTTCTCCAGCTGTAATATAGGTACCTTATTATTGTAGTCCACTGAATTGTTCATTTACTAGTAGTGTTTCTTTTGTTTATCCTGCGTAGTAAGTAATCCGTTAAAGTCTTATGACAGTCTTATTAGATAAATTATTCATGTAATAGACCTAATTGGCCATTATTAATAACTTGAGAAGTGAGAGTGATCTGGGGCACAGGTCACCCCTAAAAAGAGTTACTGCCAGAAATCTGAGTCAAAGGCAGGACTTGTTTAAGCTCTCCCCTCCGTTCATAACATCCACCGAACAGGTCATTCCAATTTTCAGTTTCTACATATGAAAGTAAACCACCTTCTTTAGGTCAAAGTGAACTACATTTATACAATCACATTAGTAATTTCTACAAGCTTTTGTACCGGAAAGCTTTAGGACATCATGACAGCCATTTGTGAACTTATCTCACTAAGTACTGGAATTGGGACAACATTTTTTTACTGTATTTTTGAGATGTCCCACAGCTATGGCAGGGCTCAGAGAGGAACAACTTGTTGCAATCCTGCAGAGCAGTAAAAGGCTTTGTGTTAGCCTTGCTGTGGCAGACACAGTGAGATTTGCAGGCTCAATTAAGGCAGGAGAATATGTGATGTAGAGCTCTGAGCCTTTGTGCAAGCAATGTCTTCGTGCAGTGCATCTCAAAGCTCTTTAACAAGACAGACACGTTTTCAGAGGAGTTAAATGACTTGCCCAAAATTACTTAGGGACTGAGGGCCATTTGTAGAATTTTCCAAAATTCTTATGAGTATTGTTTAAGTTTAATTCAATAGGAAATGGCAGAACTCTTCGGCCATAGATTTCAGTTGTACAATGCCAACAGCAGGTTGATTCCCTGTGCTGAAGAGGAAACTACAGCAATCTTTGGAGACTACGTGCCCAAGGCAAGTCAGGAACGGGCTGGATCTCACCGAAGCAATAATGACCCTTAGCAACAGCTTGGAAGTTAAAAATTAATAAAATCATCACACCCAGGAGTACAAACAAAGCTTGGAGAACAGTTGTGGTTAAATCTCTGAGGAATTAACATGGTATGGTAGTATGGTACACAACATTGACAAATCTATTGTCATTTGAAAATCTCTGCTGTTTCCTTATCAAAACCAGGATGGGTCCAGTTGAAAAGAGGCATTACCATTACCACTGAAATTGAAAACCACTGCCACTGAAATTACCATTGCCATTGAAAACAAGCATTAGCATTACCACTGAAATTACCATTGCTATTGGAAACAGGCATTAGCTGGTTGTTTGCAGTAGCTCCTGTGTAGACACTCAACAGTTTGTTGTAGCATCCCAAAATGTAAGCCTGCTATCCTGTCCATTTGTACTAACCCCAGAAGGAAGCTGCTGGCACTGACACATCGAGCACTTCAATATTTACTTACTGCTCTGGAGTTTGCATAGGGCGGCTTGAGACGTAACTCCGGCATTCGTCAGGGGCAGCTGAGGCCTGGCCTTTGTCAATGATGACACTTCCTGCCTCAGATCTACACACACAAGATAAATCAGCAGCCAAAGGAAATGGATGGCCCATCTCATGGTCATCACATAGAAGTGGATATGGAAACCTCCAAAGTAGCTTTAGAGATGTACCCTCTCCTTAGCAACTTACTGTCTCTAAATAGGTATTATTCCCAAAAGGGGCATCAGCTCTTAGCAGCAAAGCCAAGGTTTTCAGGACTTTTTCAACTTTCTTAATCCTTCTTCCCAACATTTTCATAAGACAAATTCCTCAAAGCACCAGAGGAAATTTCTTTTTGATAAAGAAGCACATCAGTATTAGACGCCTTCTGAGACTTGTTTTACATAACAGGGTTTACCTGTCAGAAAAATAGGTACATGTCCCAAAGGATGTGATGCATATTAAAAAGTACATGCACAGAGTGTTTTGGGAGTGATGCTATGCTTAGTTCTCTTAACCTCTCCTTATCCTAGTGTTTCCATGGCACCGTTCTCTTATGCCTCTTATGTGAGACTGCCAATGCTTTTCTCTGCAAATTTGTTGCATTCTCAGATCATTAAATGTTAAAGGAGGCTGCTGCCACAGCACAAGTCTGTACATCAAGAGCTGACTAGCTATAAAGATAAAACAATCCCTTGGATTTCCTATATTTGTGTTCAGCACAGATAGTCCTAGAGTCATATGCAAGTCAGTCATTTACCTTCTCCCCCACCGATACCCACCTTTTGCTCCCAGAAGGTTTTGGCTCTTGCTCTGCTTCCTCTGTCTTTTTTCCTGGTATTAACTTTTCAGCACTGTCCAAGAGGGCACTGAGTGCCACTCTCCGAAATACATTCCCATGAGCCTCCTTGATAAACTGGACCAGCTGTCGGATGTCACAGTACAAGCCCTGAGCAGCAAGACACCATGAAAAAGAACAAATTCAGTCTGCAGTTTCTAAAGAAGCAGTGAGAGTCATTACTTTCTTGAGGTACTTCACCAGGGCATTATTTCTCTGGCTGTTGTGTGATCTACTCTTCAGGTATGTGATTTGTGGTTTTTGGCTGGAAACTCATAGTGCACTCAGAAGAAGCAGAAAAAGAGGAGCATTATTATGGAACATGATCTGCAATGGGATACAGCAGATGGAGAGGTATCAGAGGCTAAACGACCTGTGAAATGAGGGAGCTACAAAGATGACTTCAAGTTTGTTTTATACCATTCATCTAT
>VZUA01005199.1:37006-47099 GCA_013401035.1 Horornis vulcanius
ACAGAAATGACAGTTTCTGATGCCAGGTATACTTACTGTCAGTGACTGGCTCCATGCAGAATCCCAGTAAAGCATGCAGGAAATCCACCACGTTATTGAGAGAATCCTTGTTCACATAATCTCTCACAGTCTGCCGGAATTGCATCTTATCCAGTTTGTACAGTTTGGTGAGGCAGTTCTGGGCCTGCAAGAGTGTCCATCAAATCATATCACATCAAAGTGCGTGTTCAAGTTTTGCTAGCAAGAGCAAGGTAATTTTGCACTTAGCCAGTGCTCTGCTGTCTCTGAATGGTCCCATAACAAGACAGGTTCACCTCTGCAGCCAACAAGAAATTCAGCACAAAAGAGAGTGCACCAGTACGGGGCCACTGAGGTGGTGATAAAGCCACTCCGAGCTGTAGCTCAAGTCCTCTCTTCTTCTGTCCAACCCCAAAATAAAATCTCACTGGATGTAAATGAAATGGGAATGTACCACCTCTGTCAATGCTCAGTGCCTTGGTGGAACAGGTTCTTAGCCTTAGGGATCTGATTTTCACCCTCCAACTCAGACCCAACCTACTCAAAGCACTTATACCCAATGAGCAATTTACATCAAACAAAACACTAACTTTTTACTTAAAAGCTATTAATTGTCTACTTCTTATCACAAAACTATCCATCCTACTGGGACCCCCATGCAGCCTGGAGTTAAAAGAATGAAAAATACCATCTCCATAGGAAATATGAACTCTCCTGTTAGCTACAATAGGGCGCTTAACTTTCCAGTAAACTCAGACACGATTGTCCACACAGTCAACACAAATGGTGCATGCACAGAAGTTTGGCCAGACAAACACACAGAAAATGCAGCAGACTTAACACACACAGGAAAATACTGTCCTCAATTCAATGGGCCTGATAAGAACCTTAGTTCCAAGAGACATATTCATTTATACTTCATGTTATGCATAGGTCAAAATGTTTTACTGGCTCAGCTCCAACAGAAAAGCCTAATTGACATTGTGATGAATATGGTACCTGTTCAACCAGTGCTCTGTGCAGAACCTTTCTACTGTTACCACTGGGATTCTCTCACCCCATTTTGCTCAGTTGTGTCCACTCCTGCAGTACCTGGAAATCTAGCTAACACAAGGACACTGCAAGGATACAGAGCAGCCAATCCATCTCTGAGAAATCAACCTCAGAGCCCAGAATCTAATTACAGCTCTGTTGGCATGGCTCAAGCTAACCAAAGCCATGGAAAAGAATCTGGTTCACACACATCCCATGGGATTAGTAAACTCCCGTTATAGTAATGAAAAATGCTCCCTTCTGCAAGCACACAAGGTGAGGAGGAGGCATGCAATGAGAAGGCCTTTGAAAGGCTCCCATTTAACAGGGAGTTGGATCTCAAGGAGACAAATTCTTCTGGATTAAATCTGATGTCTGGGCTACACTCTGGGCACTTTCCAATGTCTTAACTGGGGAAGAACCAAAAAATGTTAGGAATCAACAGTAATGACCCACCATATCCTTCAAAAGGGCACGAGTGGGTCTTTTACTTCCTTGCAGAACAATAGAACAAGTATAGTGCAAATACAGTTCACTCCAACTATCAGGAGCTGATGGAGCAGCCCAGCAGCAATCAGTCATAATCACCATTAGGAAAGGTAGATATACTTACACCTTAGACTTCTGGATTTACATAGGCAGCCCAAGGTAGCTGCACCTCTTGTAAATAGCTTACTCTTTTGGGGTACTCTCCTGTGAAAAATGACTGACACCAGCTCACACATGGAATTTGCTCCCATGTATTGTCCCAACCCATCCGCTGGGGTGGTCAGAAGCACCCTGGGCCCCAGGTGTGCTCTTAGAAAGCCCCAGGGACTGGAAGGCAACACTGAAAATCTGCTCCGGCTGGGCTGCAACACAGCCTGTGAGCTGGGGCAAAAAGCAACACATGTACTGTCAATACAGGGAAAGCTACAGAGGGGGCAGGCAGCGATCTCAGCAGCTGATGTCAAAAGTACAAGGGGGTACACTTTAATGAGCTTTAATTCTCTTACATTCTCCCGGAATACCTGGAGTCTCAGGCGGTCTCCAGAGAGCCCTCGGTGTCCTTCTCCACAACCATAGGCACAACCCAAGGACTTCACAATTTTGATCAGCATTGTGAGGGCCAGCCTATGGGTGCTGACAGATGGGCCTTCATCCTGAGGGTCACAGAGACAAAGGCGGTGTGTAACCCTGGCACAACCACTGGCATTTTGGTAGCGTTTTACTTTTGACAGACTGCTTTCCATTTCTCATCTCAGACACTCCACTACTGAGTTGCTCTTCTTGAAGTGTTCACTCCAATATTTTTCAAGTTTAGAGACCAGCCCTCTCCTTTACAGCTCCCATCAAAAAGCAATGCTAAAAATGTGAAGTCCCTACATGCTGCTATGAATACCAATCAGGAACTTCAAAAAATTAACCCTGACAAGCAGAGAGGTGGCTTGGCTGAGTAGAAAACCAAGCATCTTTTTAAAATATCTTAGACATTATACTACTATAAGTTGCAATTTCAGATGTAACAGCAATATAGCATCTCTTTTCCAATTCGCATAGCAATACTGAAAAATTTATCACTTCTAGTAATCAAATAAAAGAAACTATGCTCACACACTGGGTTCCATTTTTCCTTAACAAGTTATGAATAATAAACCTGAAAAAAAAAATCATTGTGATTGAGGGCTTCAAACACTTTGACAAGATATTGGAAGTGTCCATGCCGGGCTCACAAACTCCATTTTTGGCAGCTGCTTCTCTGGACTACTTACAGTGCTTGAATTGCTAATCATGTTTCCTCAGGGGAACCCCAAGCGAGCACCAGAGCAAAGCAGAAGAGCGGTTGCATACACATGCTTACTCAATCCCAACAGACATTACAGTACATTTGGAATTGTATAAAGAGAGAAGCAAGACACACCTTTTCTTGTTTTTTATCATTCTTCTCATACGGCCCTCCTCCTCCACCACCTCCATCACCTCCACCTCCTCCACCTCCACTTCCTCCACCACCTCCTTCTTCTTCTCCATCTCCAGCTCCACTAATTGGAGGTGGTCCAAACCCACAAGCTGAACCAGAAGCAGCCCCTTTAAGCTGGAAGGATCCTTCACTTGGTCTCTTTTCAGGGGCCTCATTTTCTTTGTTCTCACTCTTCCTCCGAACTTTCTCCACACAGGGCACCACACCAAGCTGCAGTAAACATTCCACAATGTTCAGTGCCACATCACAAATCCGGGAACTGATGTCGTGGTTCAGAACCAAGTAAACAGCCTTCAGGACCACCTGAGAGATTCAAACATCGTATTTAAAGCCAGAATTATTTTCTCCCCTGGTAATACTTAGTGCCTGGAAGCTCTAGATTTCAGAGACTCATTACAGCAGGCACAGTACAAACTCTGAACCAATAATACACAAACTTCAATACCAAAAGCCTACAATCTAGATGTCAGACAAGAAACCACAGGCTGGGCACAGTCAGGCTGCAAAGGAAACTATAAGATAACATCTGTGAGCCTGAGAACACTGCTCCAGTGCACCAAGAGCTGGCAAATCATTAAGGGGAAAGCAGAAAAAGTGAGGTTTAAGGTGTTAGAAGAAAGGTGCTACTCAGTCTTATACTATTTTATAGGCAATTTGGTGCATGCCCCAGAAACACAGCCACTACGAAATACCACTTAAGATTTGATGTGTGCATTCCACATGCACATGCGCTCCTTGCAAGGAGTAACAGGAGTTGCAGTTTCTCAGAGGAGACTTTTAGGATATGCACAAATGTATCTGACTGACCTTTATATACTGCTGAGAGAAGTCATATAAAGAGGTGGAGGAAAAGCCCATCAAACCCCTGATCTCAATGGTACAGCTATATTGACAGAAGAGGGACCTGGCTTTCCTCGTTCCTTGCCATTTACCGAGAGATCCAGCATGCCATTCTTGTGGACAAAGCTGTTGGTTCCATCAATGTGATCCGTATCCTCCAAGCAACTGTAATTGATGCAGGAGTCTGTCAGGCTCCGTGGGAGGTTGGCACATGCAAGTGGCTCATGGGGCATCTCAGGGATGGGCACCTGGTTGCAAAGCTTCCTCATGTGCTCGCTGAAGAAATCGGCGTACCCCACGTTGAAGGAGGCCAGGGTAGTGTTGAAGGTTGCCACAGTGATGGTGGAGATCTGGGACCGCACTGCAGGGAGGAAAACAGCTACCTGTAAATTTCTACCTTCGTAGTTATGGGATGGAAGATTGAGGCTGAGCTTGTCTAAAGAGAGCAGCTCTTAAAGTGGTTTGTAATGCCAATAAGTTCCTAATTCCTATCACGCGTACCGGGATCAAAGGTAAACTCGTTTTTTCTTTTAAGACAGTGTAAATTAGAACAACCCCAAGCTTGTTCGAGCAGTTCAATTCTCTGGCAGCTTAAGCTGATCCCAGTTAAATGGGCAGTAAGGAAGTCCAGGCAACTCAGACATTCTAAATCTAATCCAAAAGGATTTTTTCTCCCTGCATTAATCCAGTGCCTCATCTTAAAAGCAGCAGTGCCCTTGCAAGGCGACTCTGCAGCTGAAAGCGAGGGGTGAAGGTAGTGGAACTGCAGCACAAATTTGAAACCCCTTTCCAAGTCGCATCAATTTGGAAAATTTCATCACACCAGTTGGAAAAAAATAGCACCTGTGACAGTCTAAACCATCTCCAAAAATGCATAGCTGTCTGATGAGAAAGGTACTGCAGTCTTGGGCTCACAGTGTTCAGAGACAGGAACTCCACTCCCAGAGTCTCACACCTGTCATGCACCCAGGAAGGCGGGGCAGTCACAGACCAGATGTGCCCGCTGCACCAGGCAGGGACTTGTGCCATTGCCCCATCCCTTAAGTCCCTTATGTTCAGCTCAGACAGAGATAAGAAAAGGATTCCTCCCTATCATGAGCCCCATCTACTCTCTCTCTGCCATTGCAGTCACACTGGTATTGCCATTTCTCCAGAAGCCTCAGGGAGACTCTCAGTAAATTTCAAGCCAGACCTCCAACTGGAATGAGGAGAATTAAATAAAAAACCTTGTGATTTTCAGCAAAATCCAGCAGCTGTTTACTGTACAGAGGCGTTAAATACCACAAAATCCCCTATGAAACCACTGAAGATAGCAATACAAGTTTCTGTTCACACTTCTGTGTTGTGTTGTGGTAAGGTAAGAAAACCCCAAACCATGCCTTCTCCCTGCTGACGGCCACCAATTGTTTTAACAACCGTGTCAGATAAACATGAACAGTTTGAAACATTTTTCTTTGTAGTACAAAAACCCCCTCAAGAGATACGGATACAAAACAGGAAAAATCAGTTAGTCGCGTACTGGCACACAGAAACAGTAACGCTTTTTGGGTTGATATTTCAGTGGAACGTCTGTCCTGGTGTGTTAGATTTACCTTCTTTGACAGTGTTGTCCCCGTGGCTGTTTGAGGGGTCTGGCAGTTCAGAGACCAGCGTGTGATGGGAATGCGAGTGCCGGGCGCTCAGACCCTCCATCTCGGTGGCTGTGTCAGAGCTCCCTCTCCTGGTAAACTTCCCTAGACAAGAAATGGATATCTTGTTTAGTTCCCCCAAAGGGTGGCTGGAGACAGCAGGCTGAGGTTAAAAACTAAAGGACTGGAGACTGTAAAAATCAAGGCTTTTCATCGCACTCTGTAGCAGAACCAAACATGATGATGGGATCCCTCACACGGGTTCAATGACACAGGGACCAAATGGTCCAAACTCTCTGCAAGGCTCTTCCCCTTTAGCACATACTAGTTTAGCTGACACCCACATGATCCCTTAAGTCTTTACTGCTGCTAGATGTTATTGTTATATTTATCTGTTGTTAGTTTTTTACTATTGTTAGATACTTATCTGTTACTGAATACCTATTAATAGAAGATATTTGGAATAGAGACGCAACAAGGAAAAGGCCTTGTCAAGCCTCTAGGAGCGGGAAATGATGCTTTAAGTTTTAACTTTCATGTTTTTCAGACTCTGTGCTGCCTAGGGGTGCAGTTCTGAGCCTCACATTCAGTGTCACTCAGCTCTCTTCACAGAGCAGGCAGACAAAACAAATCCTTTTCCTGATGAAAACCAAGGACAATGGGTACAAGCTTCAGGCCCAAAAGCATAAAAAACAGTGGGCTGAAGAGAGAGAAAAAAAAAGGATGGAACTTCAAAACCTGAAGCTGTAATTGGACAATTAAACCCAATATGCAAATGGACCCAAACTTATAGAAGTGTGAGACCTTGTGACCAGTTATCCATTCTGTGACCATTTTGGGTCCACCTTGGGTGTAGCCCTGGCCAGGCCCTTGTCCTGCTCAAGGTGTACCCTTAAAAGCCCTTCAATAAATCTCTGCTTTATTTTCTAGCTCTGTTCAGTCTGTCCCAGGTCAGCCTTCCCAAGGCATCATGCATTCTGAACCACCAGCACCTTCAAGAAAATAAAACTGGTCAGCACTGTATGACTCCACCCTTTGGGGCATATTACAGAAATTTAGTTTCTTCTCCTCTTGCCCCCAAAGATAAGTATATTAGGATGAGGAGTGCTAAGGCATGGGAAATTCTTCAAGAATACAGAAAAACACTGCTGACTTACAGTCTTGAAGTAGCGAATTTTTAGGTTTAAATACTATCTCTGCAATATCAAGACAGTATAAGCCTCACTGAGAAAATATCCTATTTATATTGTACTCAATATGCACTCCAGGAAAACTGTGAACAGAACCTCTTGGCATACTAATGACATTGTTAATGACACTAATGAGACTGCTGCTAATATTTGTCATACTAATGATACTGCTGCCTTTCCAAAGATTTCTCTTTTAAAGAAGGGAATGCAATCATTCGTTGAATCTATCTGAAGCTGAACTTGTGCAATGCTCGCTTATCACACAGGGAAGTGTATTCAGGTGGAACTGAGATCACTACAGGTGCCCACAGTAGCTATTATTCCAGTAAAGATGGTAGTTTTCAGAGAAAAAGTGAACTGAGGCATGTCATTCAAGGTCAGCTGTGCGCAGTTCCCAAGAGCTGTGTAACGCTGCAAACAGAACCAAGGACACAGGGTGACAAAGGGGCAGGACGAAGAAATAGCCCCTGTTGCTCCCTGAATGTTCACGGCAGGAATGACATGGAACCCGGGGCAGAGCCAGCAACATCTCACCTAAAATGGTGGTTTGCCACCCTCCTCTCTCGATGCCCCGGCGGTCCTCTCCAATTCCAGAGAAGCTGCCGAAGGAGAAAGTGCTGCGGGTGGGCGAGACGTCCAAGTGATCCTCGTGGAGGAGGAAGGGCACCCCCATCCGCCGCTGCCGCTTCTTCCCGGTGTGGTGGAACGGAATCGACCCTTTGCGCTCGCGCTCCCTGTCCTCTTTGCGGCTCTTAAACTGCAGGAAGAGGAGCAGACACAGGAGCAGTTAAGAAGCTGTGAGGCATGGAAAACAACCACTTAAGGGAAAAAGATAACACAGCTGTATTTCCCAAGTGTAACTTCCCACTCTGAGCATTTCATCTCGGCCATTTCGCATGGCAGAATCTAACCGCACGCTGGGATCCTGTGAGTGTTTGAAGGATTTCAGTCTTGCCTGAGGCTGGGATGGATGCCCTCGGATAATTTATGACATTCTTTGACCTTGAGCATAGAATGGATAGCTGGAAACCCAGAGCTAAGACAAGGTAAAACTATCAGAAGAACTCACTGAATTAGCTGGAACTACAGTGAGCACTGGCACTTGAAATTCAGCCGTGTTTGAGCAGCCTCCTCTCGTGCAGTTTCGTCAGGAAAATTATTTGAATAAAGACTTCAGTATTATATTTGGGATGTGCAAATGAAAAACAGTGTAATAACATACAGAATCAATTCCAACGAAAAGGGGTGATAATGTCACATATGGCATGCATATATATTCCAAGCAGACCTTCAGCATCTCCTTAGGAAGACACTGAGGTGCTGAATCACAGGTAAATTGAAGTGCAGTTTTCTTTCACTCACCTTTTTGAAGATGTTCATCCCCAGGTCTGTGGAGAGATCTGGAACTGCTGGTCTACGCAAGTTGGTCAGTGAAACCTTGGAAAATGCCTCTGTGCTTAGTGATTTTTCTTCCTCATTACATTTTATTGTCAGATCCTGCAGCTCCCAAAAGAAGGCAAGCACAAGAAGAAATAGAGGATAATCAGCTTTAACAATGGAGCTACTTCCTAGAACTGTCATAGGAGCACTGTAGAGGAAAAAGACCTACAATTCATTGCACAAAAAATGTTTACACGTTTAAAGAAAACTAAATGCACAAACAAAATTTAGAAACTTCCAGAATTATTTACTTTGTCTACCCTTTCAGTCACCAATGGAAAAAAGTACAGCACACCATGGAAATTCTCAGGCATTGCTGTCAGCCTGGTCTGGTGGCATGGAAGAACATGTTTGATTCTGATCCCAGGTATGACTCTAAGTAACTTACGATGTCTTTGAGGTCTTGGTTTACACTGATGAGCAATCATAATGGCTACCCTTTGCAAAGCGTTTAATTTAAGATCTATGCCCTTAATAACATTGAAATACATACTTTGGAACTAAACTGCAATAAGCAGCACTGTCCCTTCAAGAAACTTAATTTTCAGACAATTTATTTACTCACCAAAGAAATCTAAGACTTCTAAACCAGTAAACATCCTTTGCTTGTAATAACAGGGCTCCCCATCATTGTTCATATAAAAATTCCCCCCTTACTATAACACAGAATGTCCCACAACAGCAAAAACCATGAGGCTCATTCACCCCAGCTTCAGTAGAGCTCACTCAGCTCACCTCTGCATCAAACAACACATGCTCTACCTGCCTGCTGCAAAGAAGGAAGCTGGCACAAACTCAGCTTCCAGCCATCTGCTCTCAATAAAGACCTAATGCCAATCTTCCATGAGGTGTTTGTGCACCTGACCCGACCAAATTCCCTCAGGGTAATTTTCTTCTGCCTAAATATCAGCTTGTTTCCAATGGAGTGCTCTTTTTCTTTGCTGTCCCACCAGAAATACTCTGCTGAAAAAGTGGGTCATGTTAAAACACCTTTCTGCTTTCAAAGCAGATAGCCATATGTCAGGGATAGATGAAGTGACCGCTATGACAGGTTCAGATTCTGCCTAGCCAAACTGCAAATTACAGGGCCAGCCAGCTTCTGCAGTACAGAAATGTGCAGTTTGATGCACAAAAAGGTCCAGCAGAAGCCAGTGACAGTCTTTGCAGCTGAAGTCTAACACCAGTTACAGCATTTGGAGTACCAAATACTGGGGATCACACATTTTTCAGAGAATCTTCAGACTAATCAAAGACTACCCTTGAATCCTCCCTCTTAATTTTATCAGCACAAGAATGCAGGAGGCACACAGCAGCAAGGCTCCTCTTCACTGTTTGTACTACAGATATGCTTATCTATCCCTTTGCAGAGGAGTCACATATAAAATTCAATACACAGTAAATCAGGAATCAACCCTAGCTGCTCTCAACAGTGAGGCCAGCAAGGACTCCATATAGCTTTTTTCTTGGCTTTTATAGCTCTCTGGCCTCTTCTGGCTATAAAACACGGTATGAATTTATTTTGGATTAAGTATCTTTGTCCATTGGTTACTAAATCAGTGTTTTAGTAGGTGGTTTATGACCACCAAAAGACAGACTAGGGCTACTGAGATAGAAGCCATGCAAACACACATGCTTTGAAATCTGCTCAGGGTAGGTATCAAGCAAACAACACCAGAGAAGCAAATTACAGAATTACTTTAAATCTACAGTATGGTAAACAATAAATTTCAATTAATCAATCCTGTCAAAGAGTAATTAAAAACATGGCTATTCTGTGCAGTAGACCACATTGCAATTATGACAAGCATAACATTGACAAGACAGCAAAATATTTTGGGTTTGGGGGCTGCTCCTCTATATTTTTTTGTTTCTATTGTCTTACTCCTGTATGACTGCATGTGTACCAGCTCATTAGTACTTCTCCCAGCTCTCAGAATATCACACTTGAGACTCTTGGCTTTCCATCAGCATTGCAGTGAGCACTA
>VZUA01005202.1:6942-24156 GCA_013401035.1 Horornis vulcanius
CAGCTACAAAAAGAGCTTGCACATCAGCTTACTTGCTTTACACCCTCTCTGCAGGACAGTTCACTGCAGCTGAAGCCAGCACCATCCTCCCACACCCCCTCTCCCTGGCAGCACTTTTGGTGGTAACTGACACCTGTGGTGGATGCGGAGTTCAAGGAGGGCATTAACCTCCCCTGTGCTGGTGATCTACCCTCAGACTGTAACATCCCACCACAGCCTTAAACACGCACAACTATCCCACTGAAAGCAGCCTGTTCCTCATTAGCAATTTCACGGAGTCCGAAAATAATGATGTGACAACAAACTCAACAAAATTTGCTCTAGGGCACAACAAGAAATAGACAAGATTTCCATATTTTTGGAGGACAATTTACTGTACTTGAAAGAGATAAATTCTTTCTGTTTACATTAACCGCCTCACTATTTGGTCCAATTATTCTGACTGCTTCAGCAATCATGTTATGCTTGTTCAAGAAGAAAGAAATAACAACAGCTTATCTTGTTGAGAGCAAAGAACAAACAGTAAAAAATCAGTGGATGCACTTAGGCACTACAGTTGTTGCTATTGTGCTAAAGAGATGATTCATGTTCTCATAGCAACTAGGGTGAAAGAAAAACGTTCTTCTTCTGAAAAGGATTCTGTTGTAGTGGTTAAAGAACTCTTGAATAATCAAGCCAAATGGAGAGGGGAAAAAACACTTCCCTATAAAATGATGTGCACTGAACTCAAGGACATGTTGATCTTTATGTTATATCGATCGCCATACGTATCTCATTTAATAATCTGCCACTGTGGTATGGCATGGAGTGAAGACAAAAAAGGACAGGATCAAATCTCAGAAAGCACTTTAAATAAGGAGAATCTTCCAGCCAACAGCTGCGGTAACCAAAGGTTTATTGAGGCTTGCTACAGGAGGAATCCATATCAGACATTCAAACCCAAATGCTCCTCAATCAAAACCATTCATACAAATGATCAGTACCAGCTCCTTACAAACTGCCCCATACACTTTGCATTCACATGGCTAACTGGCCACAAACAGCAAGCACCAAATCTTTTCTGGCATTGCTGTCACGCCACGTTCATGTGTCACTTTGCTCTCACTGGATGCACATCACAGTCACAGCACATTGCAGGGAACTGGCAGGAGTGACAGAGAAGTTGGAGTGGACCGTGGTCACGTTAAGCTGACTTCATGGTTTCAGTGCACTGTGATCTTGTCCTCACCCATTGAGGTTTACACTGTTATCACAGTCAAAACAGATCACAGTTTGCTAGCACATCACTGTCATGTTTTATTCATGCTGAATATGCTCTATTTTCCCCCCATCCATTCATGGCACAACAGCTTTCATAAAGCACTTGGGAAGTGGCTGCAGGCACGGAGGGCAGGCTTGTCCTTGACCTGTGTTTTAACGCTCTCCTCTGCGGCAAGCTTTAGTTTCAAATAATGGCCAGGTTGTGGAATTAGGAATCAATATTCAGAAGCACTAGGAAGAGAGAGGGAGTTTAATTTCCTGATACATGTCAGCATGACAGCAAGTTAGACCTAGACCAGGTAGAATCAGTTACCAGCACTACCTTCGGGGGCTGCTCTGAGGATGAACTTCCGGAGAAAGGATAAATGCATTTGCAACCAGCTGCATTTCCCTGGCTTTACTCTCTTTTCCTCTCTCATTGTCTTCCTCTTCCTCATCATCCTCCTATTCTTCATTCATTCATTGTCCCTTCTCCATTTAAAGGAGACTCAGCTGTTCCCAGTCCCCTCTGCCAGAGCAGGAATCCTTGCTGCTGGCAGGAGCAGCTCAGCCCTGCTGGCCAGAGCCTCTTTGAACGACAGAGAGCCACAGTAGCCAGAGGAAAATGTATTACGTCTCTTGAACTGAGAGCTGGGCAAAGAGTTACTGTAAAAATTCAGAGAATCCCACCCAAATGAGGGGATCCCAAAAATATGCCTTTTAATCTTACCAAGGTATGTTCCATGTTATTCCTGCAAGGGAGTATTTAGCTGGTGGCCGACAGCTGGCTGCAAGATGGGATGCAGCCTTTAATGTCATTTATTTCCTCTGCAAATTCTGCAGCAATTCTGCAGCCACAGAGAGTTCTGCAAGCGACCTTTAATTAACAGTTTCATCCATGTAACACTCAGAGTATCTGCCCTGTTAATAATTACTATTTTGAAACTATATTGGTAAATTCTCTTAACAGTTTTTGCAGCAAGTTTTGACAGCTTTATAGAGGGGAGTGGGGTGCTAGCAAGATATCTATCAAGATATCATTACCCTGTTTCCTTAAGCTTACCCAAAGCTTTTAAGGAACTTTTTGGAATGCCCTATAGTTTCACCATCCTCTGTCTACATCAGCAGGCATTTTGGCAGAGTGCTGGGTATCAAAGAGCACCGGGAGATGCTGGATTGACTCAGACACCATTCCCACTGGAACAAAGCTGCTGTGACTGCTGCAGGGTCCTGCTGGCAAAGCACAACTGCAAGCTCAGCACTGAGCCCTGGAGCTTGTGGTGTGTGTGCTAGAGATCTCCTCTGGATGTGATCCCTGCCCTGGCTGTTCACGGAGCATTTTTGAGACAATAATTCGAGCACGTTTAGTTTTTGAGGTACCCAGAGATACATCTAAACAGACATAAAAATTAAAGCACTGCCTCGTTAAGCAAATAGGTTTGAATTTCATTGAGGCTGTTATATTTTTTCAAATATTTACAAGATGTGTAAATATCTAATTAGGAAATATTCATCTGTTCCATTTAAGGGTTATGTTGCAACAACTAAAATAATTTTTTTTTTTTGACCAGGTATTCACACCCTGAGATTCTGGCCCATAAGAAGATTAATCTTTGCCCTGAATTTAACAGCTTAGTTCCTCTTTTAGTTTCTTTGTGCTAGTTAACCACCCAACCAGTTCACTTCACTCTAAAATTGCACTGAGGATGTATTTCTTGCTGTGTGACCTGTGCAGAGGTGGGAGCATTCCTGACATGAACTTTTCTCCACACCTGCAAGGTCTGGGAGCTCATACCCATTTGAAGTTCTCAAAGCACTTTTCCCCATACACAAGCATTTCAGAAACAGGCCAAAATGTCTTCTAGCTAATTTTGGTTTCCAGAAAAGTTAAGCTGCATGCATATGGCTCTATTATGATTAAATGATGCAGATCTAAGTACTCTGAGTTTACAAAAAGAAAATGGTTATGAAGTGACTGTTTTCACTAGCTCTCTTTGTGTGCTTAGAACATAATTAACTGGAGGACAGGCTTGCCCTGGCACAAGTCAAAAACTATTTAAACAGAGATCTTTCAAATTAAATGTTTTGAGAGCCTGCTTGCGGGTTTTATGGATTTCAGGAGGGCAGGTTCACATGGCAGAGTATGGGAACAACACAAGGAATGCCTGTTTCTTGCAGTGCCTCTCTCGCTTTGCCCACTCCTAAAGAATTACAGAGGATGATTCAGGAGGCTGAGGGCATTCTGCAATGCAATTTATGGTGTCAGTGTCACTTCTGGACCCGATAAAGAGAGACTAAAACACTATGGTTGGGTCCACAGGAAAACCATCATCCCCAGGAGCAGCAGGCTGGGAGGCTGGGCTCTTCCAGCCTGGTGGTTCCTCCAAGGGTCAGCTGGGTGACCCCATATGGATCACAGCTAGACTGCCAGCCCACCTCAGCTCCAGGGGGGGTTGTACCCCAAACCACCATGCTGTGGTGAGCACCAACCCTACAAACACCTTCCTGTGACAGCTTGCCTTGATCTTGAAAGCTGCTTTATCCTGCAAGAGTTTGCTGTGCGAGACTAAAGGCATTTGGTTGTGGCATCACATGGAGCCCAGCATGGAAAGAAGCTCCATCTCTTTTCACAGCAAGATTATGGAATTTAACTTGCTTGGACCTAAATTTTCCACTGGCAACAGTGCAGTACTTATTAAACCAGCAGCAATTTCCTTGCACACATTGTACTGTAGTTTAAACCAGGTTTTTGTCAGTGTTAGCATCAGTATATTACAATGCCTGCCACCATCCATGCCAAGCTAAGCCAAGGGACACAATCTTCCTGGAAAGTCCAGTGTTCAAGGGATTTCTAAAATCTGCTTGAATTTACTGAGAACCAACATAAATTATCCTGGATGGCTTCTAGGGGCAGCAAATGCCTTGAAAGCAGTGGCCCTTTCTGCCTAGAAGATGAATTCTCAAATGCTCATTTTGGACACCAGTCAGACCTGCTACCACAGTGGCACCACTAGGAAAGCAAAAGATGAAGCCTGATAGCAAACATGCCTTGTACCTTTTTTTTTTTTTTTATATTACTTCATTTCATTCTTTCTCTGAGTGCTAAGTTATTAACGTTGTGGTAGGGATAGGATCCAAGTCAGGGTGAATAAGGGTGACTGCTGCTGAAACAAGTGGTTCCCAGGCTTCCAACATGTTCACACCACTACCTTTATACACAGTAAAAAGAAAAAAAATAAATTAAAATTCCACAGTTAGAGGTCAAGCACACCAGTCTCCTGATATATCACACTACCCAGCCACATGAACAGTAGTGTCTGATCCAAGGGAAGCAGAAACCTGTTTCTAGCAGTAGGGGTGGTTTTATTCTCCTCAAAAGTTGTGGTGTAAAAAAAAAATTAAGCTTTGGCTTGTACAAAACAGACCTTCCTGGTAAACCCTACTGGAAGAAGGCCTAAATTAGCCTAAGACATTTCTCAGAGAATTCACCTCTGTCCCTCTTTCCTCCAGAACAACCTTGAAATCACTGCTGAAATACCTTTGGCAGAAAGGAGTCACGTTTCTGCTTGGCTGCCCCGGATCCAATCTTGAATGGCATGGATTACATGGAGTCCAGTCAGGAAACACAGGGATCTTCTGCTTTAGCCAGATATATCCAGACCTGGAGGTCTGCTACAGCTGTGTCGGCAATTCAGCGAGTGGCAGTGCCAGAAATTAAATACAATATCGCTTTTTTTGGCTGCCAAAGGAGCTCTAAGGAACCATTTACACTGAGTACTGCAGAGTCCAAAATGTGGGAGGTATTGCCCAGAATGCAAGTGAAAATGTGACTTTAGAACTGCACGTTGGCAACCAGCCTTCCCACAGCAAACACAAAAAGGCCAAAGCCATTCCCAGGATGAAGCAAGGAGGGTCAACTCCCCACCAGTGTTAGCAAAACCTGGAGGAAAACAAATCACCTCACCATGATCCAGGAACAGTATGGCCATAATGAGATCTGCTGTCCTTCCCAGAGCTTTGGGCTGACAAAAATTTACAAAAAGGGTGCTTTTGGAAAGCCATCCACCTCTTGTAAATGGGGTACAACTTGCTGTACACATACTTTGGGTTCGAACCTTTGTTTTATCACAAGTTCCTCTTAGGCCAACACAAACCCACCAGGAGCAAATGAACAATTCCCACAAACTGTGATTTAGCTTTCAGTGAGTCCCTTCAGGGATCCACTTGTTTTTCACTCATTTTCTCCTTCACATGGTTTTCACTAGGATCACTTCAGCTTTTAAAGATGGTTTGCATAGTGTAAGAAATATATTTCCCGCAAAAGTAGGCTGCTCCTTTCACAAAGCACTGATCTTTGGATATTAGATTTGTACTATTTCTCATAGCTATTTCTATTCCTCTGCAAGTTACTCTTTACCAGAAGTAATATTCCACAATGCTCTCAAGTCCAGTAGGATTATCCGGTGGGTACAATACTACTTACCATGGCATCTCAATCTACTTTTTTGAAGTAAGAAAATGTCCAGAAGCCTCATGCAGGGGAAATGCATCATTACATTTTCTATTGCTGAGAAAACAGCACCGCCTTGCTCTTCCACACATTCAAAAAAAGTAAGAGGGAAGAACATCAAACCAATTTTCCCTTCTGTTTCTTACAGGATACAACCAGCTTTTACCAGATATACTTGCAGAACTGGAGAAGCATTTCTCAACAAAAAAGCTATCTAGCACATTTACTGCTGGGCATCCTGAAGAGAGTTACCTTGGTAAAACTGCTTCTTGGTATTCCCCTTTGCCAAACACACAGAAAGTTCCTTCTGTTCACCTTTGTGCCCCATTCATAAGTGAACTGCTTAAACAACTCCCCATTCCAAGCTGTCTCCCTGACTAATAAGTTCTTTTATTGACAGCTTGCCAGCAACAGCCCTAAAGTCAGCCTGAGAACATAAATACAGCCTCTTGAGCTTGCTTCAGTGTGTTAGAGGACGCTTTCAGTAATGTCGACAAAGCTTTAATGGTGTGAACTCGGAGCTCGAGTACTACTGAGCACTCCAGCGATCAACACCCACAGAACATTCAGAGAGTTTCGTTCCAAAAGTATTTTAGGAACCCTTGAAATCAGAGGCTTTCTCTCTGCTCTGCAAGAGCTCATTTGGGAAAACAATTTAGGCCATTTTTAGTTACAGAAATGTTGAGATAACCCCGCTCGTGGTGTCATTCTCCTGTTGCCTTTGTTTCCACAATGTCACACTCTGCCTTTGCTGTCCAGAGGGGCTTGTCTTTCCAAAACAGCTCTGAACCACCATTAACACACAGCAAAAGCAACATTTCCTGTTCCAGCTCTGTCCTGAGCAGCTCAAGAACTGGAACATCTCACCAGCCTCGCTGCCTGCTGGGTGTTGTTATCCTTTGACTAAACCTGGAGAGGGCTCCAGGCTGCTGCAGCTCGTGGGGTGAAACGTGATCCCACACAGCTCAGGGAGCCCTCGGACAGCTTCCCTTTGACCTCTCCATGCTTGTGAACACAGCCCATAAAACCCCCTGGGTCACACAGCAAGGAGTCCTGAACTTCTTTACCTCATACTTTTCCATCCTATAGAGTAATAAACTGTTTTGGAAAATTAGTGTCCTGTGTACCATTCTTGCTTTAAAGTGTCTGTCCTCTCCTTTTCCACTGGCTTTGAGAGCATGTGCTGCAGCAGAGCTAGCACTGAGCCCCTGCTCACTCCCTGTCCCAGCTCACACAAACTTCGGGCTTTAGGGCTTGTCTACAGACAAAAGTTTTGCTGGTTTAACAGTTTTTAAATTATCTAAAGCAGTGCAAAAGCCTGCATGGAGGAAAGGCTACTGGTTTGCAACCATCCTATACACAAATTAGACAATTACGGATTGATGCAGCTATTATGGTAACTTCCTGATTTAAACTAATTTGATGTAAGCTGGTTATAAACCAATTTAAGTGTGTCCAATCAGAGACATACACTGGTTCAGCTAAATGGATTTTGCAGCTGAACTGATGCTACTATTGTGCATGGACAAGCCCCCAGGCTTGCACAGCCTGTTTCTCCATTGCCTCTGTCTGCTTTCATTTACACCAGGGCTGTAAACGTTCCCAGCTCCTGGCAGTACAGCTGAATGCCCACGCAGAACAAGTGGAATGTTAGCACAAACCCAGAATTTTTTCGTTTCCCTGTTCCCAAAGAAGAAAAACATTGGTATTTTATCACGCAGTGTATAACTCTCACTGAGGAGCTTCCTGCAGATAGCAGGCAGGCATAAGAGCTGTCACAGGAATGAAAACACAGTCTCATATTCCAATGGCAAAGGATTCTCATTGCAGCTACAAAGCCCAGCATACATCTGGACTAATTCTGAGGAAATGGAAGTGTTACCCTCAGGTGAAGCCAGTGAAAATGAGCAGAATTAGGGGCAGTACCTTCAAGGGTTCTTGGAGAGCAGGAGAGCGATTCCCTGTCCCCGTGGCAGCACAGAGGTACCGTGGGGAAAGGGACAGCAGAAAGGCAGGTGCACAAAGGTACCTTGCAATGACTTTCACTTGCTCTCCACCTTCACTGAGAGTTTTGTCTTTGTGCAGTGAATACAGGGTGTCCCTGTGTGGTGCTGCTCTGATCCCAGCTCCTCACTCAAGCCTCAGTGACCCTGTCCTGCACTCCCACTGGAGCACGATACTCCTCCTGGCACATCAGGTTCTTCCTCACCTTATTTTTTCTGTGATGGTGGCATCTCCCCAGGCCACATTTCCTTCTGACCCACGCAATATGGTTCATCATTAATCATCTCCTGCCTCTAAAAACCTGCTTCTATTAATAAGAACAGATTTATTTTGGGAGTAAAGACCCAGATAATAAGACCCTGCCTTTCCTGCCGGTTGAGTTCCCAATGATCCAATCCAATATACAAAATTCAGACAAGTCTGAAGTGACCGCAAGAGCTTGTCCTTAAAAATATTTCACTCCCTGTAAAAATGTGGGGAAACCCCAGTATTTTTATTGTAATTGAACAGTGCTCTGAACAGCATTTTTAGTTTTTCCATAAAAAAAAACCAAAGCCATTTTCATCAGAACATTCTAAGAATTTCCTCATCAAAGTTCTGCACGGCTGAAAAGGCATTTTTCATCCAAAACCAAACATTTTGCAAAAATATTTCAACCAGCTTAAACAGTAATGCAATTTTAGAGTGCAGAGATATAGGTCCAACATAATGATATATTAGAATGTTGAGCTATCACTGGTCTGTGATACTACAGCCTCTTAAAAGCTTGTAGCATTTTAATAAGAACTGAGGCCCAATTCAAAGCAAAGAGAAAACCTTTAAGCTCAGGGAAGACATATATAAACTGACAAGCTGACTATATTATCTAAACTGCTGGTTTATAGTTGTATTATGCACTCAATCTAAAAAAAAAAAAAAAAAAGAACATAAAAAAATGTATAAAGATAAGGTACTAGTGAGGGGTGGAGTTGTGTTTTTTTTCATTAGATACATTCTTTGATTCCCCTGCCTAAAATGCTGCAGTCAGCAGTAGCTTAATTCTAAGTTATAATTAGGGTTATGCATTAAACCAGGACTCTTGAGCATGTCTAACCCAAAGAAGTTCAATGCATAAATGAAAAACAGACCTGTGGCTGGCTGACTTGGCATCAACCAGGATACCAATATATAGTAACAGAATAAATTTAAAATGAAAATTAAATGTGGTCATTACAGCTTAAATTGATGTTATATTTGCCAAATGTTTATGAAAAGAAAATTTAAAGATAAGCATGATTTTGGAGGCGGCAGTGTGACCTGATACACAGCAGCTTGTTGTGACTTGGGGTGCATTTTAAAATAATTTAACACCAAGTTTTCAGAGCACAAAAATTAAGTCAATCTTTTTTTCTTCTTTTTTTTAAAGATTATATTCCCTCAAACTGCACGTGGCATTTAAGTGCACAACTGCATGGTACATTTTAGCTAATGAAAGCCTATTTTTAACTGTCAGAAATTTTGTTGCTTAACAGTAATGGTTATTAACACCAGCAAGTTGGAGAGAGAAACAAAATTCTGATCTTCAGGAGAGTTAAAAGCCTTAGAAAATTAAGTAAAGATGCTTTGATTGGTAGGATATTACTCTCTATTTATTATATTTTGTATTTCTGGCATAAAAGGGGGGCAGCCTAGTATCCTTAAGGACAGTTTCCTTCAAAAACCAAACAGTGACCTGTGGAGAGGAACTTTTCCCATTTTCTGCAGTTCAGCAAATACTTCACTCGGTGTGAAACACATTATATTTGGATGCTTCTAGGCCCTTTTAAGGGTGTTTGGCACCAGATTGCATTTCACCAGTGTGCAGGTTAATCTCATGCAAATCAAGTATTAGATGTGTAATTGCCATGCTCATAAAACCGGAATGACAGAAAGGGCAAAGCTGGATGGCAGCAGCGGCTGAGGATCACCTGTATGTGTGTTACAGCTTGGGGATGCACCTTAACACACCCCCTGCTCTCTGGGTATTGGGGGAAATGGCCACAGCCTCGATTTCCTCTCTTATCAGCAAAGGAGCAGGCTGCAAATGGAGCATTCCACGGGGGAACTGCCAGCTCTGAGAGCAGGAGTGAGCAGGAATCCCTCCACCGACCTCGACGCCACAACGCCCACCACGGTGAGCACTGAGTGTTCGAGGCTGTGGAGAGAAGCATGAGCTTCTATGTTTCTGTGCAAATTAGGTACAAACCAACAATGGAAGGGCTTGTTTAGAAAAGGTGGAGGCTTCTGTTTCGTTTGTTTCTTTTCTTTGTGATTGTATTTGCCCATTGAAGAAGCAAGGTGCTGAGCAGTAGCTCAGCCATTTGGATATGGCTCATTCAAATATATAACCTCACATTATATATTCAATATATAACCCCTTAAGCACATGTTTAAGCATGTGCTCAGTTTTAAGCAAAAGAAGTCCCTTTGAAGTCATACCATAACAAGATATGCACCTAATGTTAGAACATATATTTAAGTGCTTTATTGGATTGGGGCCAGAACACCTTGTTTGCAGGATCCAGCTTTCAATATGTAGGTTCACATCTTAATTTACAGACCTGATCTTAAGGAATAGGATTGTGCAAAACTGAAAAAACTTGCTTTGCTATCACATCCATTACCCTTCTGAGTCCCTTGGGTCTCAGATAGGCCCTGTGGACACGGCTGGTGCAACCACATGGAAACATTGGCCAAACCTCAAAGAACAGAAACTTCATTTTATGTGTTTGTCTATATGTGTCCATATAAATGTGTATACATATATATATATATATACACGTGTGTGTATACATATGCACTTCATGCCTCCCTGTGTGTGCATATGTATCAGCCTAAGAAGCAATGAATTGGAGTCAAACAATTGTTTTTGTAAGGTGTATTGATTATATCAGTGATGTTTCCTAAATAATTAAAGGTTTGCTTTGATCTCTGATTGTAGGCTTGGCTTTATGACAGCTAATGTGAATACCTTTAACTGGTTCCATCCTACACTTACCTATTAGACAGCCTCACACGGGGTCATTGCCGTTCATCTGACAAGAAAATGAGTGAATTCAGGAAGCAAAACTAGCATGGAACCATTCCACAGAGGAGAGGGGCAGGATCTGGGTTCCTGCCAGTTCACATCTCGGGGCTGAATCACCGTGAGGTCAAAGCATCACCAGTGCTGACGCCAGGGAAGTTCCCTGAGCAGGCAGGTGGGAGGTGCCACACCTCCCGCAGCCCTCGCTGCTGCTGCGAGTGTCAAACTGCTCCCTGCACAGCTGAGGGACCAAGCTCACCCCTCGGCAGCAAAACCCATAGCCAAGCTGAAGAATACAAACCGGGATTCTTATGTAAAATAACTCCTTCCCTTGACACTGCCTTTTTTTCAGCTACAATTGCCAGTTAAGGAGACAGAAGAGGTTAATCATCCACCCAGGCAGCCCAACAAATAGGCAGAGATCAGCCCAGAGGCCCTCAGCTCATGTAAATCAGCGTGGTTTCATCAAGTTTGGAGCTTACACCATCGTGCACTCACTCAGGATCTGAAACCCAAATCTGTAAATGAAAATGATGCTAATTACAGTTCACCACCAAGCAACACTACCTTAATTTTAAGGAAATGAAGGAAACGGGCTTGCTCCATGACAGTCGATATCATATTGCCATACAAGTAACTTAAAGTTGTATAAGTTAGATTATAACTTTTGAAGAAGCAATTATGATTTTATTGCACCCACTCTGCTGATGATTAATGCAGAGAGCCTAGGGGAAAATGCATCCTATCATTTGCTAACATGCACTATAATTATGCATACCTCTCCAGGTACTGTAATTTAGGACTTAAAGAGCAACATTCTGAACGAGGACTGCTGCACTTGTAAAACATTACAGATGTGTTATCATATAAATGAGGTAGCTTTGACATGATAGTGTTCTAATAAATCCTCAGCTAAGATTTGGAGACAAGATATGTCAAAAGCAAAATCCAAACTCTCTCTTAATCTTCTACATAAACTGTTTATTTTTTCTGAGCCCTACAATAATACATGTGTCAAGAAGGCTTTGATGGTTTCTAGATTAAAGTACAGTTGGGTTGGATTTTTTTCCCCTTTACAGGTCATCTTGAGAATGCTCATTTTAGTTAAATTAACTCAGCTATTTGCAGGCTTCAAATGTGAAGCAAAATAAAACAGTTCTCACCAAATTGGGAACTTGTGAGATGAACTTCATAAATAACAAACGTATTTCACTCCATCTCAGTGAAAGTTTTTAAATAGCTAATACTGAATGATCTTCTGTCAGCTGGAGAGTTTCATTTGAAACCATTTACAATAAATTCAGAAGGAAAAAAAAAAGAAAAAAACCCCCACGGATTTTATTCAGTGAGATCAATTTATGAGCCTCCTCAACTTATGCTCACTCTGTTTACTTTTTATTTATATCTCAATACTGACCTGATGTCTCCACCATGACTAAGATCCCATTCTGCTTCACAAGATACTGGAGAAGGAATTTCCATCTCCCTGGACAGCTTGATTTATACTCAAAAAGAGAAGTTTGGGAGAGGGAATAGCAGAAGAGCAGTAACATGTCAAGCCCATTCACAGGTAAAAAGCTGGGAATAAACCTGAATTCTTTTGTGCAACCTGAATTCAATCATAAGTGTTATTGATGCTTCCCAGTTATAGGTGCCTCATTACTAGCAAAAAATATTGTTTGTTTATTTTTTTAAATACACTGTATAGAACAGATCCCACACAAAGGCAACTCACAAAACTGTTCTGGGCTGCTCCTGGAATGAAATAGCAAGGTCCTTCCAGGCTTTTAGTGGGGAATTTCTAAATGCTGTCTTGGTAAGTATTAGGGAAGGAAGAAAAAAAAACCCAAATAAACAGGAAAGGCAGGATTTAACATAATAAAGCGTGAACAGCAGTTGGATGTTATACCAGCATCTGCTCTAATTACGCTCCGTGAGTGGTTCAACTGCATTTTGTGGTTGACTGTGCTGAAAGCCTCCCATAAGTTCAGCTGGTAGAATTCTGGATTTATTGCTATTCAAAATCAACGGCTAAAATCAACATATATGTGTAGTTATTCATTCCAACTTGCATTGTCAGCCATAATTTTTCATCAATTTAATATTTTTTGCCAAAACAACAACATAAATTTAAAAGCTTTTTAACAAGTGACCACAGGAAAAAAATCCAAGAGAGCTATTTTATCTGATATACTACAAACACCCTGGTTCCCAAAAGCAGATTATTTTCAGTTCTATTACACTGAAGCTATTTTTTAAACTTTGAAAGAAAAACTCATATTTTTGGTCCATGAATATTACCCGAATTCTTGTGTCTAGTTCTGATTTTTCAGCCAGCAAACAAAAATTCATTGTATTCTCCTACTTCACTGAAAAAAACAAACTCAAGTGAGGAAGCTTTTATTATTTTAATTGCAGTTTTCTGAAACATTCTGTTAATTTTTTGCTATTTGTCTAATTTTACCTGATGTGACAAAAATTGGAATACTCTTTCAGTTAGAATCACTATTCCTACAATTGCCCTGGTTGCTGGTAATACCTGAGATGCTTCTGAAAAAACATTTGGCTTGCCTCCTGTCTTCAATTGTTTTTAAAAAATTGAGTATTCACTCAATATTCACTCAGATATATTTCAGACACAGACAGTTCTCACTACACCTGGTAGTATATTTTGAAAATTATTGCTGCTCATTTTTCCAGAAATGTAGGAATCTTTTTGCTTTGTGATCTCTTCCTTCTCAGGGAGAAACTGAACCCAGCCTCAGTTTTCTTACAGTCACATTAAAAAAGTGCATTAACATTTTTTAGAACACTTAAATATCCCATCTTGCAGAAACTGATACCATGTTTTACATCTATAAAATAAAAATTTTTTACCAAAATACTTCTCAGGAGATTTTGGTAATCCGATAATTTCAGTATTTCACTCTGACATTCTAAAGAATGTAACTGATTCCTTCAAACTTGATGTCACTTGGAACATCACTTGAACTGGTCCTCAGTTTCCTTTAATAAAGAAGGATTTGCGAATGCCTTATTAGCAGTAATCAACAAAAATCAAAGAGGAGGTGATTTTGCCCTGCAGAAAGTGATAGAAGAAAAATTATACTTTTTCTCAGATCACTCAGGTTAGTGCANGTCTAATTTTACCTGATGTGACAAAAATTGGAATACTCTTTCAGTTAGAATCACTATTCCTACAATTGCCCTGGTTGCTGGTAATACCTGAGATGCTTCTGAAAAAACATTTGGCTTGCCTCCTGTCTTCAATTGTTTTTAAAAAATTGAGTATTCACTCAATATTCACTCAGATATATTTCAGACACAGACAGTTCTCACTACACCTGGTAGTATATTTTGAAAATTATTGCTGCTCATTTTTCCAGAAATGTAGGAATCTTTTTGCTTTGTGATCTCTTCCTTCTCAGGGAGAAACTGAACCCAGCCTCAGTTTTCTTACAGTCACATTAAAAAAGTGCATTAACATTTTTTAGAACACTTAAATATCCCATCTTGCAGAAACTGATACCATGTTTTACATCTATAAAATAAAAATTTTTTACCAAAATACTTCTCAGGAGATTTTGGTAATCCGATAATTTCAGTATTTCACTCTGACATTCTAAAGAATGTAACTGATTCCTTCAAACTTGATGTCACTTGGAACATCACTTGAACTGGTCCTCAGTTTCCTTTAATAAAGAAGGATTTGCGAATGCCTTATTAGCAGTAATCAACAAAAATCAAAGAGGAGGTGATTTTGCCCTGCAGAAAGTGATAGAAGAAAAATTATACTTTTTCTCAGATCACTCAGGTTAGTGCAAAGCCAGTTGAAAGTGACTGAAACAACAGGAACATCAACAGGCAAGGACACATTTGAACTGGATCCACAGCAGCAACCCCACACCATCAGTCCCTCGAGAGACACAGCACAACTGAGCCCTTTCAGGACAACATTGACCAAAAAGACCTGAACTGAGATTTGGCTGTAGCAGGAGTTGGCCTTAGACACCCTCTGCACTTACTGCAGAAACCCCCTCCAATCGCAGACCATCATCAACAGAGAAAAATTAGATGGCCAAATGCTTCATAAGCTAGCTCTTTTTTGATTATTGCTCAGAACAAATACGCAAATTACAGAATTTCAAGTAGAAGTAAATGTTCTCATACTGCAGAGCACGCACTAAAATATGTGCACGCGCCATCACAAGATTTGCTTTTCTACAAATATGGCTGAACTTGTTTCCATAATAGTTCGTGTTTGTTCTTTTCCCTCTTCACATTTAGTTGATGTAAATTGTAGGTTTCATGTGCTCTGAAATGATGTTCACTTCATCAGCATTTCAGCACTATTTTATCTGTATGTGAAGATCCAGCATCCTCACCCCGAACACTCTTCTTCACATTTTTTACCTCAGATTCTTTATATTTTGTGCGATACTCTTGCAGCCACTTCCTCCTCTGACTCATCCCCATGAACTAGCACAGCAATTTTGTGTGCCATTCAAGCAGGTTCTGCACATGTCTGGTGTTGCATCACTCCCTGTTGGATGATTTAACAGCACAGCACTGCGAGGTAGCCAAGATCATCACGACAAGGTTTTGAAAGAAAAGGACAAGTATGCAAACTTGCTTGCACTCACCATTTTTATCACCTTTTCAAACTAAAGAAATTTATCCACCAATGTTCATGAATTTTAACGGAGTTTGGCTCTGGCTACACTGAATAAAAGAAATACTGTCCTTGCTTTGTGAGTTAAAGAATAAACTAATTCTTGAGTGCTATAGGGATTCCCAGGGATGCTGACCTTCTGGGTAAACTGAAACTGGCCTGAATGACCTGCTGAGGGTCAGTGAAGTGCAAAGTTGACCTGGCCACAATTCTGTTGAGTGCTTCTTGGATATAATTCAATATAAGGCTCTATCTCCTCTCAATGGATGGGTCATATCCTCAAGACTGCTCTGATGATTGATGCAGACATCTGTCAGCATCTACTGCCCAAATGCCTGACAGGAAAGGTCAATACCCACAATCATGAAATCACACAGAAGTGACAAAGAGAGTGAAAGATGTTTCTTATGCAAGGTGAGATTTCACACCTCTGCTCATCCTTCAGAACCTTTTGCAGGGATTTTTCATTTCCTCATGAAGACATGGGTTTGAAAAGAGGTGTGAAGTAGACAGATTAACACTGCTGTTAGTGACAAAGCAACTTTGTCTCTATCTTGCTTGAAATTGGCCTTTGGAAGTCTCCAATGAAGAGAAGATTGGAAAATTGGGAAATATTCAATNTGGGAAATATTCAATAATGGTACCTCAGTGGGATTTTAGTTCTTTCTTCTTCTCCCCCTTTCTACACATGCATTAGTCAATTCAAACACAGCATTCACATTACATCTACACATGATATGCTGGGCAACTTGAAACAGTTTAATCTTCAGATGGAGGTGCACAAATTTGTGTCACTGGGAACTTGTTTTATTTGCCCTATAACTGCAATCTAAAAGTTTCAAGTTGAATGTCTCCTTCCACAGAAGGAGAAAAGAGGCAAAGCTGTAGGATGACAAGAAAATTCTTCCACTCACTAGACAATAAACAATAATACACACCTTTAGATGCATTCAGCTAAGATGGAGTTTTTTGATTGCGTTGGTGTAGATGGCAAAGGGAGGACTGGAATTTTAAACCCAAGTTTCCCCTTTGCTGAAGGGAAGCAAATTTTGTGCCAAACCTGTGTTGGGTGGTTCTTGCAGAAAACATCACGTGTTGTTATTTGGACATGAACCCACAGGTTAAACACTCATCTTTCCACACTGTGACAAAAGAAAAGCTCCAGTCTTATAAATTTATAGTCTCCTAAGAGACTAAGACTGCTCTACACAACACAAGGTATAAAATACCCCACCCAGGTTCACCCAGGCACAGATCTGCTTCCCAAACAGGGGTGTAGACAGAGATGTCACACGATGTTGTGTGAACATTTCAGGAGGCAAAACTCATGAAAGCCCCGGAGGTCCAGCCCCAGTGAATGTGTGTGGGGGCAGCTCCATCCCTTAGTTTATGTCAGAGGAGAAAATCTGAGGAGGCAGCACAAGCAAAGCCATGGGAGCAAGGAGTGCACACGCCGTTGTGAGTTATAAATACCAAAGTAAGAGAAGGGCAACCTCCAGTCTGAGTCACCAACACACACATCTTTGGGTAGAGGCATAGTAAAAGAACAAAAGAATTTTGGAATTTTTTTATCTTAATCTTTTAAAAGAAACCCAATCAGACTAAGGAAATACCCCATCAGATAATCAAAAGGTTACGTGACAATAACTTCAATTCTCACTCTGGCACACTAGTCATTCCCAGTCCTCCAGGAATCTGCTGTATTGCTCTTTGGAGAGTTCCCAGAGTCCCAGCACACGAATGGAA
>VZUA01005202.1:24304-43045 GCA_013401035.1 Horornis vulcanius
AGACTTTGAACTTCAGGTGTTTCACACTTCCTGCTACTCAATTTATGGAAAATGCAAATGAAAGTAAAGCAGATAAATGTTCTTTAACAACAGGAGGGGTTTGTTGCGTTTGAAATTGCATTGTTCTGAGGGAGCAGATTAATTTAGCCACTACCCAGGATACCAAAGGTTATGCTTAAAGTGGAGACAAAACAGAACCTGCGCATATTTTGATAAGGTTACATCATCAGGACAGCAACAATAAAACCAGCTTGCCATTTCTGTGCAGACCACTTTTCAAGCAGGAGGTGTCTTGTACTTCCCCTTAATAATGAATCAGGCTAAATGACATTTGAAATGGCAAATAACTTCCCCAGGAGATGCAGCTGCAATCTTAGTATTTTCTGTTCTTGCTCTCAATCTGATTTCTCTTATCCACAGTATGAGGCAGCTGAGTATAATGCAGGAAACATTATCAGCAACAATGCTACAATTAATGCTGAAAGAAAATGAATATTTGTCTACAGAAGAATAGATTTTAGAATACCTAGGGGAACTACTGTACTTTGAAAATGAAGCCATTTTGTGTGTTTACTGAAATGCACTCATATTTCTGTGGTTACACTCTGCCTAGTTAACCACACCAAGGTAATAAGTGCATAGGCAGTTTTTACTGTCCTGTATTGAAGCTGTTTACTGAATGCTAAGTAGCTGAGGTCTATTCAGAAAGCAGTCTGTTTTGGCTGTGATCCATCTACATGTTTCCACACCTCACTTCTTCCATTATTAAGTCCAAGGTCATGACCATTTCTCTCTGGTTCAGAGCTGCAACTGCAGAGGACATCCCAACGTGGAAATGAGTCCCACAGCAGCAATGCAGAAATCATGGAAATGGAGTTTTGTGCTGTGTTATTGGTGAATGTGGAGATGGACAGACATGGTGGTTTCCCATCTTTTCTATCTCAGGGTGCCTTCTTTTCCAGTACTTAAATGCCAGAAAGTCTAACAAGTGTCCTATTCAGCTCTCTGGTGAGATGGGATAAAGAAACAGATGCTGTCAGAACATCCAAGCCAGCAACCAAGGCCCAGACTGAAAGGTGCTATTAATAGAGAGAAATAAGCATCTAGACTTCAAACAGCTCTGGACACAATAAGGCTTTAGAATAATCTAATGCCCCCTTGACCATCTGCATATCATCAATCAGGTCATCCAAGAAAAAGGTCTATAAATAACCTGTGTGACCAAGTCTGAAAAGGCTTTTGACACAACCCCTCCTTAAGTGCAAATGGCCACATTCAGACCACCTTACTCACGAGCACAAGAGTCACTTGTCCCTACAAAGTCACTTGTCCCTCGGTTGGTCAAAAATCTTTCATGCTCGCATTTGATTGCATCCTCTGAACAGCACAAACAGAAATCACAGTGAGCCAGCTGCAGTCCCTCCCCAGGACCTGTGAGCACCAGCAAAAGAGCCCAGGCTTGCCCCAGAAGGTCTGTGTTTCTGTCCAGAGAGAGGTAACTTGCCCCACATGGCTCATTTACAGTATAGTCACTTAGTTTCCTGTCTATCTTCTTAATTTGCTGTATCACGACTAATAATTTAAATTATCTCAGAAAAAAAAAATNCTGCAGGGAGCAGCCCCTCAAAGTCTGGAGCGTGGCTCTGAAGCACAGTGCTAAGCCAAAATAACAATGCTCAGTGAATTCTGGTAATGATCCCTGTCATCACCCAGTCTGAGCCCTTAGATCCAGCATCTCCTGTGCCCAATCCAAGGCTTGGGGATCCAAGCCTCTCTGTGGCCTTACTCCCCAAACCCACAGACCTGCTGGAGCTGTGGGTGCAGTGCTGACAGTCTGAGAACTGCCCAAGACCCTGGAGTACAAGAACATCAGCAAAATCTCCTCTGACATACCTAAGGAGGTCTTTAATAATGTAGCCCTCAGGTTAAATAAATATCTTTGATCAACAGGGCATAGTTATTTATTATTCATTTACTTCTATGCAAGAAATACAGGTCACCCTCTCAACCAGGCACTGTCACATTCATTTTTAACTCAACTGGAGATAAGTCTTTTTTTATTGGAAATGATCATAATCCCATTGGCTTCAATAGAGTTTCATGAGCTGAAGTCATCAGCTAATCCATATCATAGTTACTAACTGATGATCCTTCTCAAGCAATTAAAGCTGTGTCCCTCAGATGACATATGGTTTCCTATAAAGAATTCTGAGTCTACATGAGGGATCAGTGATTCCTCAAAGTGTTATGTGAAGATAATGAAAAATCTGAGAATATATTTGTTACAAATAATTATTTTGGCTTAAATGCTTTTAGCAAAGCCTAAACACCTTCTGTATTTACTCAGTATTTAATTTTTTTCAGTCATAATCACCACCCTGATTTTCAGTTGAATTCAATGGATTTATTCTGGTCCACCTTGGTGCTCCACCTATGGATCTCCTCCACAAAGTCAGATCTACTTTAATGGATGAGCTGATAGAATTTTCTTTTTTATTTTCTGTAGGTTTCTTTTTTATCTTCATGAACTTTAATAATAATGAAACTACTTAATGCTTGTATTGTTTTCCAAAGACTACTTTTCGCTGAAGTAAATGTGGGGACAGATTTTTTTTAATGAAATAATAGTGTTTACTACTAAAAATATTTAATCATAATTACATTAAGAAACATACATAAGAGCTAAGTAATAAAATAAAATTAGTTGGAGAACACAAAGGGGGAAAAAAGACAGAAAGGATTAAGTAGAGTCATATAAGGAATAGATTCTATTTAATGAAAATTTCCACAGTGTTCAACATTTTTATTATGGTTAATAGCACTGTGCTTCATTTTTGTCTGCAGTAATTGTGTATCCTTAATGAATGGGCACTCTTATTTCCCCATTGAGCACTGACAGAAATTAATAAACCTAATTCTGTAGGTTTAAGTTTAATTCTAGTGAAATATATAAAGTAGTTACATTTTCACTTAGCTACTAACTGGAATAGAAATGGGTTTAAGCTTTTCAGCAGCTTAATAGGGAACAAATTGGGTTTTCTTTTATTTCTTTTTTTTTTTCTCCTTCAGTACTTGGGTCTATTTTCATTGCTGTGTGCAAGAAAGGACATGTCATGGCTGGTGAGGCTGAACTAAGCCTACAGTGAGAGTTGTTAATTTATTTTTTTTTAGTATGATTACTAGACTTAGCCCTTTGTGCCAGCCTTGCTGTTAATGATTGGTAAAGACTATCTCCTTGGCTTGCATTTTGATAGAGATCACAAGCAATAGGAGACTTCAGACTGCCATCTAGAAAGCCCAGCTCTCACAGCACTCCGGAGTTCAAGCTCTCAGGTTCACTCCTTGCCTGGTCATGCAAGGCAGCAAACACAGAAATAAACTGGAGCCAAGGAAAAAATGGGTGATATTAGATATAATAATAAATGCCATCTTTCCTGCAAAAGGATGGGGGCAACCTGCTGCCTTCCACCAAATTTTGGAAGAAATAGAGGAGTCCATTCTTGAATGTTCTGTGTTGGGTGCACACAGCCACGTGACACAAACCAAACCCACACATCTTCCCAGCACAGCCCCCCAGCCATGAGCTGGGCACAAGGGACACTTTCCCACTGGCTCAGACCCCCCCATGACAGACCCCACAACCCTCACTGAGCTTCCTGGCAGAGGGTTGGGTTTAACAGTTCAGCACTGAAGGGGGCTTGCAGGAAAGTGAGTAACTCAAAAACACAATCTGGAATTCAAGGCAGAACCTGACCATGAGAGTCTGAGGTGCAGCGTTCTGCTGCAGAGACCCGGGCAGGGAAATGAACGTGGGCCTTGTTTCTTTTTTGGATTAGCAGTTTTTAAGAGAAACTCCAGGTGCTGAAGGGAGCCATTTCAAGAGGCACCACTGAGTGCCTGAAGGACTTGGCACGTTCACTTTTGAAAGAACCAATATTGTGACCACAGGTGGGCAATAGTGAGACAATCACTTTCTAAAATACATCATTTTAAAAACAAGAATAGAAACATCAGTCTGGCACCATGACAGAAGTGTTCTTTGGGGAATAATTATATGGATTCTTCGTATCCTACAGTTTCATTTTAGAGTGGGCCAAATCCCCAGCTGGTTTAGATCAGCAGCTGATTTACTCCACCGAAAATCCTGGCCTGGTATTTCATTTCTGTTATTACCTTATCTTTTACAGTCCCCACTGTCCTAATTTATCATCTGTGTTAGAAATTGTGGGAGCACAGTAAGGGGTAACCACAAACAAAGGAGCAAAGACAGGGAAAGCCTAAGATTAGAGCAAAGCCACGTCACAGGCTCCTCTGGGCCCCCATCTGTCCATTTTGCTTGATCATGGGACTGAAATGTAGTTGAATCATATGTAAAGATGTGGAGGCAGAGGAGGTGGTGAGACAACAGCCAGAGGCAGGAATCAGGCAGGAGAAGGGTTTTGAAGTCATGAGAAGATGTAGGAGGGCAAGAGGAGAGAAGATGAAGCTGGCGGTGCAGGAGGCTGGACTGTGCAAAGGGCAGCAGGAAGGACAGGAACTGCTGCAGGGGTCAGCACTTTGGGGGATGCTGGAGGACAAAGGCTCAGGGAGGAGAGGGTCAAATGGCTTCAGGCTTCAGTGTTGGGCAGGAAGGGCTAAGGGAGGCGTGGGCAGGGTCAGCCTGGGAGCTGGGCAGGTCCTGCTTTCACTTTGGGTTTGACAAGATGTACCAGCCCAACTGGGAACTCAGAGCAAGGTCCATAACCCTGAGTGAGCAAAGAAAACCACTGCAAAAAATCAAGAATAACTTAGAGGACTTGATCCTTCCCTTGAGACTACAGCACACGGAGCTGGAATGGACTGAATTCAGGAGGAGTTGTTCCAGAGAGAAATGAAGTAATATCCTATTGCACATCTTCTCAAAAGCAGGCTTTTCCCATGCACCCCCTTCCCAGGAAAGGGCAGCTGCAAAGCCTGCCCCGAGCTGGCTCTGCCAGTTTCTCTCTGTTCTGGAAGCCTCCAAGGTTTTTGAGTTAAATATTTTGAGAGAGATTAGTGTTGAAAAGAGACAAACACTTACTAAGCAGCAACAGGTAACACCCTGTGAGGCAGGAGACTCATTTCTTAAAGCCCTGTGCCTGGTGCCTCCTCCTCCTCCCCCTCACACAGCCCCTATCTCACAGGGCAAGGGCTTTGCAGCTCATGGGAATGAGAGGAAGAAGGCAGGGAATTCAGGAGCTCTCCACATCGACTTAGGGCTACCTGCTACCACCCTGGGGTGAAATAATGTGTTTTGAACTCTGACTAGTCAAGGTCCTGGCCCCAGGAAGGGCCTGTGGTAAGATCCAACCCTCTGTGAATGGCCACCAGCACTGCAGTGAGGAATGAAGGGAAATGTCAGGTTTTAGCCACAGACTCCACTTCAAGGATGTGCTTCTCAGTCTGGAGGAAAGTGTTCTAACCATGGAAAAGCTGAGTAGCAAGAATTGGTAACAACTTTCTCATGAAGACAACGTAGAAAACAATTTAGTCTTCCCAAAGAGTACCTGCATAGTGTCTGCTGTCTAGAGGAAAACATTTTAGGTTTTAGGCATAATTTTTTTTCAGATGTTTTCACACCATCATGATTTAATTATTTTTCCCTGATCAGCTAAATAGCTATTTGGTTGATGACAGATAGCTAACAGCTTCACTATAATAATCCATATATGAAAGTTGAGGTTACATCCTTTACTTAGTCAAAGAAATGAATTTTTCTGACCTGGTTCTCATTATTGCTCCCATTAGCAGCAGACTAATAGAGATGCCCTGCTGTACCATCCACCCTGTTAAGTAACCAGAGTTGAATTTCCACCCATTTTTTTCTATGGAAGACTAGCAGTATGTACCTCTGCTGTTTGCCAGCTTTACAGGGTTCCCAGAGGACATGCAAATGTTTAATCTGGAGACCATATGCATACAAATTATTAATATAAACTGAAGTTTTGTACTTGAATTTTACTTTTTATTTAAGTGTCCTGTTTCATGCTTGTCTTTAAAAACCATAAGCTTACTGTTCCATGTTCTAATTAGAGGGCTGAGGGAACAGCACAGGTGCAATGGAGACTGGATCTACCAGCTGAAATTCAAGTTTGTGCACTGTGATTGATTTGTCTTCACTGACAGGACCTGACAAAGAAAACTCCGGATCCTGTTCCAGAGTTGCACCTCCTAAGGATCTGTGCAATTATATAAAATTAATATCTCTTCATTTCTTAGGACAAAACTGCAGTTTCCCCAAGGCTCTATTTCAATCCATGTCCTACACATTTCCCAAGCAATTGAATATTGACATGCAAATCTGACAGGCGTACTCCTCAGTGTGTCACATTTACAATCTGCCCCTGCATGTTGCAGATCAAATTCCACCACCTAATATACAATTTTAGCCCTTGTGATTACACCAACACCCACAGGAGATGCAGCTCTCCTGCAGCCCAAGGCTCTCTCAAGAGTGAACTACCTGCTCCAGACACAGCAGGGGGAAAGGTGCATCACCACCTTCCCTCCTTAATTTTTAAATCAACTTCAATTGTAGCAAAACTCTTAGGCATGTGTGTCAGCAGTGAAGCTGTAGAGGATCATGTTCCTGAGCCAACTAACCACAGCACTGGTGATCCAAGTGAAATGGAGGGACTTGAATATGAGCAGAAGCAAAGTCTGTCCACAAACACATCAAATGGCCTGAGAAATACAGAGGGAGGGTCAGAAGACATCCAGAAAGGTAGAATGAGGAGGAGGAGGCAGGGAAGGAGAAAGAATAAAAAAATTAAAAAAAAAATAAAAAGGAGAGAAATGAGAAAAGAATATTGTCTTGAGTCACTACAGAGAATTAGTCCATTAGGATAATGACTGCACTACAGGAAACCTTATTTGTTGTCACATCTCTGCTGCTGAGGGAACTCATTCTCCTCTGCAGCATCACCTCATCAACCAAGGCAGCAGCAGAAAACTCAGAGTTCAGCCTGAGCCTCACCCAGATCTCTTCACCTGGAATTATAATTAAGGTGCACAGCTCTGAGAGCAGAAGGATGAACATGGGCTATGCTGGCTGAGCACTGAAAGGTGAAAGAAGTGTTTCAGCTGTTTTCCTCCCCCACATGTGCTACAAGCCACAAACTACCTAAGCCACAAGCACCATGGGATCCAGACCTGGAATCCTAGATGGCTATGTTTATTCTGGTTTTTGGACCTTTTGTTTTAATTTATTTTTTTTTTGTTAATGTAATGTAAATAGAAAGTGATGTTTAACTCCCAGAGCACTTGAGGACATGTCATGAAGACTATAGTCTGCTACTCTTCCCATAACATATTTCAAGGAGTGAATAAAATAATCAATGAGGCAGCATGACATGAGACAGTCTGGAGGCCCCACATTTGGTTTAGTGTTCATGACAACAATAATTAGCCAGGATTAATCATCATAATGGTTTTTAAAATTTAACTTGGGAGTGGAAAGCAGTTAGCTCAGGAATTTTGCCACCAGAATTTTAGCTCCAGTGCAGTCCACAATGATTGCACTAAAAGCCACAACTCTTTTATTAATCTTAGATGGTTTAAATAAAATAAGCTGGTGGGACACACTAATGATTCATAAGAGATCACTATCACTACAACCCATATATATTTGTTACCATAGCATTTTCCATGGAAGCCACACACTGCCATGGAAATTAAACCTTGCCTTCACCCATTCTGGCAAACTTGCTTCAAAACAGAACCTTGGCAAATATGTCCTTGGCTGTACTAATCATGATTAAGAGAGACTTTGCAATTTCTCATAACTGATAATCTGAGAATCAAAGACATGCACGTACCTGAAAAGAAAACTAAATTTGATGACTCCAGCCATATATAAGGTCTTTGCTCTATGAAAGCCAGTGTGATCCCTGCTTGTCATCAGTGAATGCAAGATGAAGAAGTTAATAAATAAGACTGAAAGTGATAAAGACAATGCTCAATTTTACTGAAATCAAAATTGCTCAAAAGCTTGGAATGTCATACAGGAAACTAAAGATGAATATAGAAAGGAGTGTCTTGGACAGCAAAATGAACACAGCTTTATCCTGATCCCAACACGGTTCAGAAAAAGAAATTTAAGCCATTTTCCACAAGAGTGAAATATTCCTTGAAAATACATCATGCTCATCTCTCAGGTAGTCACCACAGCAGCAAGACATATCCTCCTCTCACTTCTCCTGGGCTGAGTCAGGAGTAACAGAAGTGCCATATATCATTATAAAGGTTATATATGACTGATTTAGGCAAGATCACAATCAGGCCACAGAAGATTTTCTGAACTGATGGTCAAAGAGCAACTCTTTAAGTGACTTATGGATACCAGCAACTTTTACTTCTAGGGGAAATTATCAGTTTGGACAAGCACAAACCATAATCCACATAAAAGATATTTATTCAATCACTGATATAAGCAAAATTTTAGAAACAAAAGGAGTTAAATGCTTTCATGGTTTCATGCTGAAGCCTGGCCCTCATGGACATGGGATATAGAAATGGTTTTTCCAGTTACCCCTCCTGAGCTGATCGTAGTGTGCAGCAGGCACAGACCAAATTGGAAACCACTTTTAATTCATCATCTGAGTACAAATGATTATGAAAAATATCAGAACTATTCTACCAGTTTTAACATCACAGTTTCAACACCAGAAAACCAACAAATGCAGGATGAAAAAAACACCAAATGAGCATTTCTTTGACCAGACAGGGCAAAAGTAACAGTGTTGGACAATCCTTTCCCCAGTGACATGAATAAGGAAGAACAAATGTCTGAGGATCTCAAGCTTCTCAATTTAAATTTTACTCTATTTCTAATATTTAGCTTGGTTTCAGACTGTCAAATCAAATCTAGAAAAACATTCTGCTTTTTTTCTGTTATGTATCTATTGATGTTAAAAGAAATTTAAAAAATCAAACAACTGATTGTTCATGTGATGGATTAATTCCTGGGGGAACAGTTTCCCAGTGGAAGAAACAAAATACCCCTCACACATTTCCAGGAACAAACAGCAAAGTGACAGCTGAGATTTGTTCCTGTGAACCTTCATGGCTGTGCTGTCAGCAGAGTCCAGGTGTAGCCCATATGAGCTGAGAAAACCAGGATTCTTGGGAGCACAGTCCTATCTCCATGTGCACAATACATCCATGCCAAGGTGCACTTGAGCATCTGGAATTCACCACTCTGTCTGGACTGGATTTTAGCTAATGTCTGAGAGATTTATGCTGCCAGGTAGCTACCACTCTAAAGCTGCTCTCAGGGGTTCTGCAGGATTTGTAAGCCACTGAAACACATGGCCATGCAGCACCAGTGACTCATTTAAGAGGCTGTAGTGATAAAAACAAGGCTGGCCAGTTGCACATCATAAGAGGTAAAGATGAGATGGGCCCTCCAGTCGATGATTTGGAAGATCCTTTCATTTGTATAGCTCAGGGAATGCCTGGGACAGAAGATCCTGTGAGGAGCAGGATTTGCAGCCTGTGGATCACTGACATCTATGGGACCAGACCAGCACTGCCCAACTGCTTAAGTCTCCTGGTCCAAGTGGTGGCTTGTCATTTAACAATAATTCCCAGTAGAATTTTTCTCCTTGAACATCTTCAGCTGCTGCACGAATGCAGAAGTTGTTGCTCTTAATTGAACAGCAGAGTTTGTCCTGGGACCATTACAAGAGGCTGTGAACACAAACCTCTCACAGGATCCATGGTTACTGGTGCCAGGGCACTCCTTCAGCACAAAACAAGTGGTCCCACTCCTATTCTCCACAATCTCACTTCATTCCCTGCCACCAATTCTGCATTTTATTAAAGCAGAAGAAACATCCAAGCCTTCTCTAGCCAAGGACTACAGTGCACAAGGAGGAAAGTTATGGGGCGTAATTTAAACTTATTTTAAACAACAGTCTTTCAGGTGTAAAAACAGCTGTTTGTTCTAACACTGAAAGTCACTTACATTAAACAAATAGCCAAGATCAACTATTACTAGATACTTCAAGCCTGAGCAAGAAAACCCTTATTTAAATGAATCACTGGGTCATTTTAATCAGTTAAGTGGCTTAGCCAGGAATGCCTGACGTTCCTTTTGGTTTCAGGAGCTTCCCTACCTGCACTCATCACTACTAAAATAATCCCTCTGCTCCACCCAGCTATTAGGCCCTAATTCATCAAAATCCCTGAACCAGAAAGCAAACTTCAGTGGGTGAGAAGCCCCTTGGAAACGGAAGGATGACTCATGATCCCAAACCTGTGCTGCTGCCTTTGTATTCTTGGTCATTGATAGGCAATTTTAATGAGGAAAATGAAAGTTACACAAAGCACTGAATAATAGCCAATAAATGATTGCCAGTGTAGTGCACTGGCACTTGCCTAATATAAAGCACCATGGACTTATTAATTCACTGGCTGTTACTTTATCTTACCATGGGATAAGATGAAGCAGAGGTGTAAGGAGCAATCTCACCTTCTGTTATTAAACTGTCTGGAAGAGGAAATGTCCCAGAGGAGGGCACTTAGTCCCCCACACACATTTAAATGAACACACACCTTATGTGGCGTGTGTTCAAAGCCTCCCCACCCCTGCTCACAAATGGGATGCTCACACAAATGGGAGGATGAGGCCTCTTCCTAATTCAGGTCATGTCATTTGTATGTCCCTCAAACTTGTAAAGGTCTTTGCTCCATTTGGGAGAAGCTGAGGAGAAATGGACAAAAAGGAGCTACAGAACAAAAGTCACCATGTAAGGGATGAAACAAAAGAAATGTGAACACGCCAGGAATGGAAAGGCATGGCAGGAAACAGCAAGAGGATGTACCCTTCTCTCCTCCTAGCTGGAGTTTCATGAAGGTTCTTATTTTGTTCCTCATCCTGAGCCCAGAAAGAGCAAAAAGCTCATTTATCCTAAAGCATAATACTATTAGAAATATAACTTTAACTGGAAAGATGTGAATTACAATGTTAGATACACAACCGAGAGCTTCTTTAGCAGGATGGAAGGTCACGAGGACATTTAAGGTACTTGAGTTTTAAAAACAGCTAAAATTTCCCTTTCTCAGCCCTTAGCTAAGGTTTCCACAACCAACCTCCTCAGTGATGACAGAGGATTCAGGGTGCACAAAGGTGTTCACAGGGGGAAGAGTCTCTGCAGGAGCACAGCCACTGATATCTCAGACAACAGAAAAGGTTCTAGAAATAGATTTTTTGGAACAGCTCTACATTCAATGAAAAAAAAAAAAAACAGAAAGGAGAGAAAGTAAAACAGAATGAAGTAAGATTTCTGTCAAATAATTCTGACAAAGCTCCAAGAGATATTTCTGATTTCCTGAATGGCCTCTGTCAGGATGTTTCCTTCACCCCTTTTGCCACCATTAAAACCAAGGGAAATGCATAACACAAGTGCAAAGAAGTCTTCAGTCATTAGCACTGGTTAGGGCTAAAATTTCACCTTTTCAGGAAGAAATGAGCTGTGGAAAAGCTTAAAAAAGAAGGTTATATTTTAATCCTATTTTAAAAAAAGAAGGAAGGCTCTCTATTCAGTGAGAATCCAACAAGAAAACAATTGTCTTACAAGGGCAATTGAAAATCAAAGTGAACGAGTATTTATAGCAACTGAACTGTTTAAAACAACAAACTGAAACTGCAGCACCAACTACTTCACAAAGTCATATTCTTGAAGAAAGGGGGGAAAAAAAGATCAAAGATCTGCAGGCAGCCAGCTCTGCATACAAGTGGCTTTATCAGCTCTTGGCTGTGTTAAAGGGAGTCAGGCATCCTGAAAGAGAAAGCATTTAATGAGGTGATGAACAACACTTTCTTGGCCTTAATTATAAGGATAGGACTAAGCAACAATAATTGCAGGATAAATTATTGTCAAGAGATATTTCCAAACAACAACAAAAAACCCATGTCATTATCAAACAATTATTTTAAGTCTCATTTACATATAAAAAAGAATAAATGGAATAGTCCTCTTTTTCTTTTCCATTTGTGGGGGTGGTGGAAATTTTCAGGGTGGTGCATGGGAATTAGAGGCACTACACCCAATATTGCTAATGACAGATTAATTCTCTGCAGATCACTCTGGGAATTGTGCATTTGTATCTAAGAGCAGAATTCAACACAAGAAAAGCTCAAATCTCTGTGATGTGCCCCCAAAGAATCCCACGTATTTAATAATAGGAACAGAAGACCAACTTCCTCACAAAGCAGCTCTCGAATTTAAGGGCAGAAAAGTTCCATTTAGGACAGAGAGAACTGAGTTTGAGGTGCAGTAAAGCAGATGTGCACATAAGCTGCTCAGGCCTTATCAGATGAGCCTTTTGGAAGCTCAGATAAAAGAAATGAGGTGTAGCCAGCAGCCTTGAGTCAAGCAGGGCTGCAGGAGCCAAGGGTATGTCATACCAACAGAGACATGAGATCATGGCACTTGCTCTGGGGCATTTATCTCAACAGCACTTCGTGCCTACAGCTCCTGAGCAGTGGAAGACCAGGAGGATTTTTGGCACCAGGGGTGATGCAAAGCCAGGTCGTTTATTTTCCCACATTAGCAAAGAGAGCAAAGTACCAGGCAGATTTTCAAAATGGTTCCTGCTCAGCTTTTAAAATAAACAGCCCCATCTGCAAAGAAACTCAGAAAAATACTGGTTGCCACTGGTTTCTGAAATTTGGGGTTTTTTTTTAAACAAATTTTAAAATTTGCCATTACCAGCTAGTCATTATGGGTGGCTAAATCAAAGTCCTGATGTTAAGACAGATTTTTCCAGAAGTTGGGGAGTTTATCTCAAAGAAAATACAGCCTCTTAAAATTGTTTTTAGTTATTCCTCAAAACCTAGTTGTGCCAAAGAACTGGTTGCTTTGAATAATTGTAATCTTTGTCTCATGTATACATACTTAAGAGAAATTAAACATATTCTGTGGTTGTGAATAGAACACCTAAAAGGAAATCAAATAAAATAAGGTTATGATATTTTAATGTCTTTCTTGTATGCAGATATTTTGCCAAGTATCTTACCCACCAACAATGATCATCAATTGTGTCTAGAACAGACTGGCACCACCATCATTTGAACATACACAATAAGAAATCTCATTTCTTTCACAAAAAAATGCATTACATAAACTGGGTACCACCAATGCTTTTATTCTGGTTTAATCCAGACAATCAGGGCAGTGATAATTATTAATGTTCAAGGAAATCTTATTTTTCTTCTTTCTTTGGAACCCTGATAAATTTGACAAACTATTTGAAACATCTAACACATTTTTCTAGAAAAGAGGAATTCATCAATATTTTTTACCATAACATTCTGACAGCAAAAGCAGAATTTGGGCAACATAGGCTGTTTCATGCCTGTGTTATAAGGTTGGAGATCCAAAACCTGATTTTTAAAATGGATTAAAAACCTTTTATACATTTCATCCATTTCACAATATGCAAAATCCACTCCATAAATTAGACAAGTGATCCCACTTGTATTTCAGAGACGTTTTGAAGCCCACAGACTACTCCAAAGGAATCTACACAGAAATATGTCAAGAGCAGTATTCAGTAGGCTTGCATTTGCTGTAGTGAAGCCTATCAGATCTACAGGAAAGGCTCCATTAATTCAAAGCCCTTCTCAGCCACAGGGTCCCAGCTCACAACATACATAAATGGGTTTAAAAGGTGCAAACAACTGAGAAAAAATTCCTGAGATTCTATAAATGCTCACAGAGATACAAAGTAGTAGGATAAAATCAGTTTCATCCTAAATTAGTAATTTCTAAGATTTTGGCAAATCAGTGGGATGTGATTTGGACTCTAGACACTAATTACCTATGACTGTGATGATTATAGTGACAAGGACAGGATAAATATGGATTTCTTTTTATTACTTTTCTTACTGACATGAGATGGCACACTAGCAGCTTTGTATCTGCTCTTATTGTGTTTATTATAAATTAAAGCCTTGGCTCACAAAATACAGAGAAAAGCACAGTTCTTATTTCAAAAGCTCCCTCTAGCTTTTCCTAACTGTTCATTACCAGAGTTTTCCTGATGATCTGCTAGAAAAAGCAGCTTAGAGTCAAAGGTGGTCTCATCAGTCTTAGAGAAACACAAGCACATATTGTATAACCAATTTCAAGTAGGTTTTTAATTTGTAAAAGCCACACAGTTAAGATGACGTTAAAAACCCACCCCCTTCTTTTGATTCAAGATCAAAGAGATTTTTAGAAAAGTGACATAACCCTTAGATGTCCCAGAAAACCACGTTTGCCACAATTAACCAGCTTCAGTCTCCAAGCCTCAGAGGCAGAAAGGAGCTGGAACAGCACGTTCAGAGCAGGGGTTTATTGCAGCTGTGGCCACGTTTGGGATAAACAAGCACAGGTCAAGTTCCCCACAGCTTCGTTCCAGTCTGTGACAACCAGGGGCAGACGGTCAAAGGGAGCTGGCAATGAGTGATCTGGGATTGCAGCAGCAGGTCCCCAGGCAGAGGGGACCAGCACAGCTCCACTGAACTGGCTGTGTCACATTGATTGATCCAGAGCAGCGAGCTCCATCAGCTCCAAACACGGCAGGGGACACTGACACTGCACAGGTGAACTGCTCAGAGGCACCTGGTCCAGATGCTGCTTTTCATCCAGACACAAAATAAACAGTCTGGTGACTGCCCTGAGGTTTGGGATAGCAGAAGCAGAGATAAATACTGAGATTCTATAGAAAGAAGAGCTAAGGAGATGGGAAGTTTGAAGTTGGACTTTACCTGCAGCACACTCTCAGAAATTCTGCATAAAATGTCTTGATCTGAGACAGCTAAAAAAGGTATCTGTTTTCAGGATGCCCAAAGTCTACTCAGTCTACCATTAAACTGTTACATGATACATAGGTGACACCACAGGTATTCCAGAGAGGTGAGATAAGAAACCCATCAAAAAAAGACAGCACAGAAGCAAAGGAAATAGATAAGGATGATAAATAATCTTGTGTGAACACGGATAACTTCTGTGAGAGAAGGTGATGCTTTAAAATTACCTTTGTTATAAAAGAAAGAGTTTGCAGTGGATTATCCATCACAGCTGTGTTTAAATCACAAAGGATGGCTTTAGCTGCAGTGGCAGCATGTCAGCAGAACAGAAGAGGACAGTGACAGTGGGCAAGTGTCCAATAAGGATGCATTTCTAACACTGCCCACAGCTGCTGGGGCAAATCAGCACCACCAGAGTTCCCTGCACTGCTCTCAGGTACCAGGGGGAATCTCAGCACATACAGCACCCAGGGAGAGCACATACATGAGCACCTATCAGAGATCAGTCCTAATGTTGCCAGTCCAAACCGGGTAGGAGCCTCAGTCCTACTGATAATTCCCCTTTATCTTCAGCAATAGAGGTTTTAGAGCCAAAGTCCAGTTCCACTGCTGTGGGTGTATGAATAGGAGAGATTATAGCACTCAGAAAGCACATACATAACCTTCTACAGTGCCCTCTGTTCCTGCAGCACGTACATTCCTCACTGGAGATATCAGATCAAATAAAGAAATATCAATTCAGCAGGTGCTACTGCCCACTCAACCACCACCCAGGGAGTGGACTAGAAACATAGATTTAACCTTTAAATTAAATGGGAATGAAAGGGAATTTCAGTCATTTTGCAGACCATCACCAGAGGAGCTGTGGCCCACATCTTGTGAATGCTGATATAGATGAGTAGCAAATAATGCACAATCTTCTATATTCTTTTTATATATTTTAACTTCCTCCTATCTTTATGTACTTTCACAGACATCTAAGATTTCACAGCATTAAAGCACTCTGTGTGCTGTAGGAAGACATAAAAAGACACATTATGAGTTTAAAAACTGAGAATTTCATGGGAGAGTTGAAATTGTCACTAAGGGCACACCAGAAAGAATTACTGATTTTTCAGACTGCTTCTACATCAAAGGATTAAATAAGAAAACCAAAGTCTTTTATAAACTCAAGCAAACGTACAGACAATGTCAAAGCTATTTGGTCACAAATTGGAGCCATCATTTTCACTTTGAAGGCCTGCACAAGAAGCTATTCTGCACTGGAACTGCCACAGAAATTGAAGGGAGAAAATGAATGGGACAGGGGAAATATGGACTTACAGTTCTGAACGAGTGTAAAGTGCTATGTAGAAGCAATATTTATATGAGACACCAGAATGCTAAAGGCTTTCCCATTGCCCATCACTGACTGTGATATATGGGCTGTGGTTGCCACAGATACAGAAGGACAAGCCTGAATTGGATTGTCCTCTGTGGAATGAAACTCTTTGTCCCTACAGGGAATTGGAGCTCCTCCTCACTGTCACTGGAGTGATCTCAAACCCCTCTTTGTTCATGGATGCAGGAGTGGGCCCATCACCCAACAGAGCTGGTAAGAAAAACAAATGATGGAAACATGAAGCTCTATTCTGCAAATCAAATTGGCCAGTGGGTTAACAACCAAAGCAGATCAGACAGCCTCTGTATTGACTTTGTAAATTGCCCTCATTGGAGACTTGCATAAAGGCCACCTGCCAGCCCAGATTCTGTGGATTGACTTGGAAAAAATGCTCTGAGTCTCCTAACTGGGACAGATTCAGACCTTCAGCTTCTTCAAGATGACCTGTACCAAGAACATCCGCACAGATCTCTGTTTTCACTCTTTCCATAGCTTATTGCATGGTTGTTTATTATTTTTTTTTTATTATTATGTTACACTTAGTACTGCAATTATTTACAATAACTCATAATCACGACAGCAAAAGCTCTGACAGAAGAGAAGAGATGGAGGAGGAAACTCCTCTGAGATCAACAGAACTGACAAGCATCAGCCACCAGGAGTGCCACGGAAAGGGCCACTGGCGGGTGTGAGCAGCCCTGCATCTGTGCCACCTGACACCAGAACACAGCACCAAACCCATCTGTACACACACAAATATCCAGCAAATTCCTTCTGGGCTAGAGAAAGCAATGAGTCCATTTAACTGATTATATTCCCTAGAAGTCTCCCAGCGTTGGTCGTTTAATGTATTCTTCTTTAAAAACCTTCCTTGCATGTGTATATTTCCATTTTCCTTGAGATTTCAAAAGAGTTGGCATTGTTAACTTTGAATATTGCTAGTTAATTGTTGGTGGGAAAAGACAAATTATGAGCAGGGGAACTGTTCTGGGAGGATTTAGTGTATTTGAATAATTCAGACCCCTGCCGTTAACGTGACAGGATTGTTTTTCTCCTGCAGTAGCCTGCTGCTACAAGAATTAAAACTGTCGTGGCAGGCTACAGCTTGGGCTAGGCCTTAGTAATGAGCTTTATCAGTCAATAAATGATTTTATGCAGCAAATTAAACTGTAAATTTGGTTTAGGTGGTAAATATTTAGAGAATAAAGATATCCAGCTAATGAGAAGGACTTGGTGGGGGAAAAATGTAATGCAAATGTCAATCCTTTAAATCTTTGGAAGGCTAAAGCTCTGCAGAAAGTTTACTGCCACTGCCTTCTTTGTTTCTCTTATCTTTTTTTTTTGTNTTCTATTATACAAATGGAAAATTGGGAGGACAGTTATCATTTTGTTTTTTGTTTTTTTGTTTTTTTTTTGTTTGTTTGTTTGTTTTTTTTTCTGTTTTAAGCAGCAAGGGAACACTATCTCAATTGTATTTACAGATGCTGGAGAAGGAGGCAAAGACTTTTGTGGGGTATTGGAGCCACAATTCCATGCACTCACTTGACTCTTGGACTGAAGCATTAAGTGGCCTCATGCTGGAAGCACTTGTGCAAAAGAGACATCAAAGGTTGCTCCTGGATCTACCTACAGCTTACACAAAAAGATGTGTTTGGCTCTCAGTTGTGGCAAAAGAGAGCAGCAGCAGCAATCAGCACAGGCAACCAGTGTAAAACATTCCCATTTCAAACAGGAGACTGCTGGCAAGGTGACCTTTGGGCTCCCAAGGTCCCATCTCCCTCCTGGCTCACCCAAATCCTGCCCTGCTCTGTGGCCCAGCCTCGAGGGCACGTGCACAGAAAGGGATTCTGAGAACATCAATCAATCAACAGGAGGAACACATGGTTTAAAAAGGCACATCTGGATTAACGTGGATGAAAGTGCCTGAACAAATCAGCTGCATTGGTTCAAAGGTCAGGTGATTAACAATATGCTGTTCCAAGAGCAGGCAGGGAAACACTCTACCAAAAAGCTGATTTCCAAGATGAGTCCTTGACTTACAGCTATGCTCCAAGGATTATTCTTTCTCCAGGGAAGTTTTGGAAAACTTAGTAATCTTGGCACAGGCATTCATTTCCAAGATGAAAATTTTGCATGTAATTTTTTTGGTTTTTTTAACCTGGCCAAAAAATCAGCTTTCAGAGAAANAGTACCTCAGAACTTCTATCTGTCATTATAAAGTTAAAAAAAAAAAGTATGGGAAAAAATGTCAGTCAGCTCCATAAAGAATTGATGCAACTCATCCTAAAGCTAGGAGTGTTAACCTTGCCATCCTTTATCACTTTCTAAAAGTAGCAGCAATTTTTTTTTTTTGTGATTTCTGCTGGATCCTTTATTCTCTGCTTTCTGACAAGAAAAATATATGCAGCCCCTGACAGAACCCCTGAAACAATGGCTTTATTTATGCCTTCCAGGTGACTCTGCCAGATGCTAAAATCTCAGGCAAAGAAAAGCCAGAAGTGCCTGTATGCTATGTCGGGGTAACACAGAACCTAGTCCAGGA
>VZUA01005206.1:0-15837 GCA_013401035.1 Horornis vulcanius
CTCTTCCTTTCGTGTCCAACTGTGACATTACAACAACTGTTTCCCAGCAGATGGGTTCCTCTTCCACCCAACTCAGTCATATTCTAGCTCTGCTTCCCACAGGAAAACTGGGTATGGCCATTGGCCTCTGCATTGCTTGAGATAACTTTCACGATTTAACACTCAAGGATTGTAAAGATGAATTGTCAATGGAAGACTACCAAGTGGGTATTCAGAATTTCATGATAAAACACTTGATCTGATGCAACCTAGAATCAGACCTGACTTTTCTATACTTCTAAAATCACATTACCAGCCCATAGTCCTTCTGTGCTTGTCCTCTTTTTCCTCCAAACCAGCAATTTCCAAAGGCAAAGACCTATATTTTGTATCCTAAGATTCTATTTTATTTAAGTATATATCAACTAATATTTATCAGGGAAAACTACAATTNACCCCAGTACCTCACATCTTTATAGTCTTCAGCAAATTGTTTAAGGATATTTCTCTTTTGGTTTTGTTGCTCATGAAATTGGTAATACTGAATTAAACAGGGCACTGTATTCTCAGGCTCTATAGAAAATGTACCATACTATTTAAACGTTATTTTAATGTGTAACCTCTTATCCCTGCTTCTTATAAAGCAGAATTCATAGAAAGTTCACATACAATGACTCTATGAGGAGTATTAAAAACCAACAGATCTGTCTTGGTTCAGCCAACCATAAAAACAGCAGTTCTAAGCCTAGATTATCAAAAGAGAAGGGGGAAAAAATAAATAAAAGTCACACAAGTAGGGCAAAACTTCACTTGAATAAGCCAACTGCTTTTAAAAATCAGCCGTTAAGAAAATAACTAGCCTGATTATTGAAATCAGAGCCACAAACTACCAAATTATCCCATTTCTCCTCCCAGAACTGAGATTCTGCACAAGGAATTGACTGCATGGCAGGGGGAAACGGAGCACGGTCAGGTTTGGACAGCACCTTGCTTTCCTGGACATACTGGAAACACATCCCATCTCTATTTTATTATATCTGTTATAAAAACCCCAAACACATCTCAAACCAAAAACCAAAAAACCAAAACCCAACAACAAATAGAAAGGAAAATCAGGAAAGTCAATGGCTCTCTGATTTCTCCTGGAAAAGAAGGCATTGGCACCCTGCCTCTTTTTTTCTGGATGGGATTTGAGAAATAACAATGCAAATATATTAATATTGCACAGTCAGGGCTATACTTTCTATTAATATGCCATTAATATAACAACATTTGCACTACATTTAAAGATCAGGAAGATCAATATTTATTCTGAGGTCAGGAAAAAAATCAATCTTGCAGTAAAATGAGTCATATTTAATATATCCTATCAACATAATTAAGTTTATACATAAAAAAGTAGCATTGATATGTGAATAATGAATGCCATGACAAATGAGTTTCCCTTCTTGAACAACTTCATGTGGATAATCTCAGAAATGGAAAGACTGGAGTGATTCATATGCACCTTCTCATCAGGTAACAGCCATGGCAAATAGACACACACTGAGAATCTCAGTGCCTCAAACCAAGCCATCCAGACTGCTCCACATGGATAAAATGAAACAAATATGAAATTATTCCTATAAGGTCAGGCAGTGGCTGAATCAGGATTAGGATTCCGGGAATTACTCCCAGAAGGGGAATCTTCCTGATCCCCTTCTCTGCTCTGAGCACTAGACAGTCTGCTTTCCCTGCAAATACTACCCATTCCCACAACACCCATAAACTTACATTACCTCTTCACACATTTCTGAAAGAAAATAAAAATGGATAAGAAAACACTTTTTCCTCAGTGCTCAGCAATAATTGCTTTCTAAAGGCATGAGCAATAAAACCTCTGACATGAGAGAGATGAGGAACACACTCAGGGCCTGACCAACTTTGCAGTTATAGCGATAGGAACAGGGAGTAACATCTCATCCCAACAGCCATGAAAATCATGAGACAGCAGCATTTTAAAATTAAAATAATTCCTCAGTGAGAAGAATCCTTACCCTGACTGGGCACATTCTGTAGCTCATTCAAAAGCCAGACGTTCCTTCTTACCTTTTTCAGGGCTTTTGGTGCTTTTGTTGCCAGGAAGTTTGTCTTCCTTGTATTATTTTCCGCTTCTGGTGAGTTCAGGGTGTAGAACTTGCTGCACAATTCCATGGGATCAGTAGCAAGGTGAGTGCTAAAGGAAGAATAAAGTGGCCTCTCTAGAAGTGTGGGAGTCATTCATTCAGGCTATTTTACACTAAAGCAAATGTCATCTATTGCCATTGTCATTGTACTTTAACAGAACTTCTCAAATAATTTATTTCAAATGAAAGTTCCCAGATCTCCAACCTTTTGTATTTTCTTTAAAGAGAGGATTCATTTCTTACCTGCCTTTTACATGTCTCTGCTGCTTTCCTCTGATCTGCTTAACATGTAAACACCACTAATAGGTTGAACTTACTGTGAGATGCAAAATACAAGAACTATCTACATGAAAGGCCTTAATCAGTCATGAATTTGGTAAATTATGTCCCCATGCCATCCATATTGAGTGTCCATTACTCCTGGACATAGCACATTAACTGACTCATTAGCTATTTCAAACCATATGGACTTAGGTTTGGGTGGGTTGCTCTGATAATATCCTGAGGTGAGCTTCCTAATTATTGTAATTACATGATCTCAGTCATGGGGCCAGCCACACAAAATAGAGTCAGGAGGCTCTGAAATGGGTGTCAGTGCACCCAGACAATGACTGAGCTGAGCAACACGGCCCCTGGATGTTGGAGCTCCCTGGATACTGCAAGAAGTAATTACTCCCAAAGTTCTGAGGAACTGGCAGGGAGTACGGTAACAATGGAGCAAGCACGGCAGGAGCACGTGATCTGCACAGATGCAGGGACACAAATAGATTTCTCGGCACAAACTGGGAAGCAGTCTGAAACTTGATGCCTTGTTGTCAATGCTCTTAATACCGAGATGTTACATCTCTGGAGTAAATTTAGCCATGATATTTTAAGCATCAGTGAGATCTGGAGCAAAGCAGGGGAGTTGAATGTGGGAGTGTTAAAATGTCAGTGTTAAATACCACAAAAGCATCAACAATGCAATGGTGAGAGAGGCTACAAGTGCTTACCTACTGTAGGAAATTTAAGGGGCTTTGTGCATGTGACACTGCAAGATTTCATATAATTGACTGCAATCTTTTATATTCAAGCTTAGGTTTGAGCAAGGAGAAGAAAAAAATTAAAAGGAAGATGGACCGAATGTTGAATGTATAGTGCTTTAAGACAAAGACAAGAACAAATACAACCTCAGGATAAGTTTGCTGTCTTATTAAACACTTAAAGAAAGCACTGACTCCCTAAGAATCTCCCCACACTCTTTAAATGCAGCCCATGAACCAGCACAGGTGACAGTTACTCTCCAGAACATATACTAGAAAGAGGTTGATACTGGTAGGATTTGTACAATTTACTCCTATTAGCAGACCCACATTTCTCCTATTTGGATTTTTGAATTTGGCAGTAGTGGTAGCTGTATCACCTTTAAGGGAAATTGCTTCCATCATGATTAGTCTTTCCTGAAAAAAACTAATCCCAAACAACAAAACCACCCCCACATCTGTAGTTATTAGCCATTCATCCCCTTTACCACCTCCCCAAACTGCAAATCAGTACCAACTGCGAAGAGGGCGCTCAGCTTTTTTTAACCTGCCTAAATGAAGATCAGTTTTTTGGGACAGTCACAAATTGGTTGATGGTAAGCACGGAAAAAGGAAAAAGCCTCATCTCCAGTTCAGCTGAACAGGAAAAGAGGATTTCTTAGTCCTACCCACAAAACACAAGAATGTGCTACTAACAGGGCCAAAGGCCCTAGAATCAACTTCTAATCTGCTTAGAGCTTTTCTCAGGAAAAGCCTTTGGTCTTTATTAATTTTTATAAGTATGTATGTGTTAATTTTGTGTTTTAAAGTGTCTGAAACCAAACTATAAAAAATTTGCTGGTAACACACACCTTTATGTGAGCCTACTAGTTATGGTTGTTTATTAATAAAGATCTGGATTTAAAGTACAAACTCATTCTTCAGGAGTGGCCTGGTTTATGCAGGAACTTTTCTTTTTAGTATTTTTTTTTTAATATGAGTCATATGATTAGTTTCTGTTACGTTCCTGTGTGCTTGTCTTTGAGGATTTTAACTTTTAATGACTGATAAAAGCTTGAAAATCTTTAACTTTGCATTTATTCTCTCATTAAAAAAAATCCACCAAAAAAAAAAAAAAACAAAAAAAACACCAAAACCAAAACCCCAAACCAAAAAACCCAGCAAACAAAAAGCAAACAAACCCACAGGTATTTCTCACCACTTGTAGGATAAATATGTTAAATCCTCTTATACCCCATGTTAACATCAAATTGCACTAGTTATGATAGAGCTTTAAGTTATTAAGGATGGCTCACTGATCCTCAGAACTCCATGAATTATTCATGCTTAACATGTTTGGGTTTGTTTTTTTTTTTCCTCTGATCTGATTTGTTTCACTTTCTTATTCTTAAACTTTGTGGGCAGAGAAAGACCTCGGAAGCACGAAGCCTTTTGATAATGCTTTCATTTTGATTTAATCATGTGGATACCTCTTTGCAACAGCTGAGCAAAAAAGTTTTCTCCTTAAACAGAGGCTTGTCCTCTGATTCCCAGGCAACTCTTTCGAGGTAATTTTCTTCTGGAAAGATCCTTTACCCAGGTAACATATAATACTGATAATGGTGATGGTTCCTTTGATGCTGAACTGGGCATCTGTGGTTGCTTTTTTAAATAAACCAAACAACCCCAACACCACCCTCCTACAGTCTGTTTTGACGATTGTTGCAAAGGGGGAAAACTCCACAAAATGCTTTATGGAATTTTTGAATTTGTTCCCATTATGTCTGGGCTTTCTGCTGGTGATTCTTCAGCTGGTCTTTTCAGTAATGATAAAACCACAGAGCCTGCAAGACTGATGAAGCCAAAATGGTTGTTACATAAAGGCTTAATTTGCTGACGGCAATACAGGCTTTGCAGTCATAATCTGTGTTACTACTTGTAAGTTTACTTGCAAATTACGTAGTTGCTCATGTTTTGGATTTTAATTGTTATTTTTAAAAAAGACACAAGTCCTTTAAAAAAATAGGCTTAAACTTTGAGATTCTGACACCCCCTTTTCTGTGAAAAGTCTTGTAGTCGTGGTGTGGTGGCCCCCACTGAGGTCTGCCTAGGCGGTGCGTACCTGGGTGAACCGACCCTACTGACAAAGCAAAGCTTGCACAAAATGGTGGCTTGTGTTGAAAGCTATGCCCTGGGATCTCGGGAATTAACTCGCCTCACAGTGTCCTTTACTGCCAATTTTCAAGGTTATGGGGCTGATCGACTCCTGAGTCAGCTGCATCTCTCCTCTGTCCCTGCCTGGAACCAGCCTGAGGTGGATGTTCTGGGGTGAGTACCCGTGTTTCTGGGTGGAAATAGTTACCCTTGACCTCTGCCAGGAAGACTCTGAGGGAAAACCGAAGAAGCCTGAGTGAGGCGTGGCACCATGACAGTTCTGTGACTTCGCTGCACCTCCTGAAAGTGCCTGCTGCACCCCAAATCCTGTCAGCGGAGATTTTCTTTCTTACGTCAGGCAGTAGAGTGTCTGATCTCCTACTTCTCTATGCACGAAATGATTTTTAAAAGTTCCTCCCTCCCGAAGCGCAGCCTCAGAAGCGGGAGGGCGGGAACACCCGGGGCTGAGGCAGCTTTGCGGACCCCATCTCCTCCTGCTCCTCCGTCCGTCATGATCTCCCTGCTCCATCTCCCTTCTCCTCCATTCCCCGTAATCTCCCTGCTCCTCCCTTCTCCCTGCCCCCGAAGCGAGGAGCCGGAGAGCCCGGAACACAGAGACTTTCCGCGCGCCATCCCGTGCCCGTGCCCCTGACGGGAAGCGCTAGCGCCTCGGGGCAGGGCTCAGGGGAGGTGGGAAATGGCGCGCGGCCCGCCCCGCCGCGCTGAGGGCTGTGAGGAGGCGGTGCGGGAGTCCCTCGACCCCCAGGGCTGTCCCGGCCCTGCCTCGTTTCTCCGCCCTGGGTTTCTCCGCCCTGGGTTTCTCCGCGGAAGACGGCGTCCTGCCCCCCATTCCTCCTCCTGCTGCTGCGGAAGTGCCCGGCTGGCAAGTTTGCAGCCGGCGGCGGGGGGAGGCCGAGGGGGCTTTGTGGAGGTGGGTGAAGGGGAGCGGGCTGAGGGCCATCGACCTCTGTCCCTGCTCCGTGCTGGTGGGCAGAGCACATTGAGGGATGTACCTTCTGGAAGCAATTTTACAACAAAGTTTCTCTTTCGTCTTCCCCTTCCTCAAGGAACCATGCCACCCAAAGGTCCCGGCAGAGGCAAGCTGCCAGTCCCGCTGCCTAAAGACATGATCCTGAAAGACACCGAAGGAAAAACTTGGAGGCTGGGCAGTCAGATCGGCCAGGGAGGATTTGGCCTGATCTATTTAGGTAAAATACTGCTGATAATTAGGAGGATGACTTGCAAATTGCTTTGTAACTTCCTGAACTGGAAAAGGCAGTAACTTAAAAAAGTGTGGTTTACGTGCTGTTGGTGATCCTTGTTCAAGTGGGGTTTTCTGAGCTGTTGTTCCTGTTTCATTCCTGCTCGTGATGCAGTATGTTCTCCGTGGCCTGCCCAGCTCATTTTGCTGGATCCTAGTGCTCTTTTCTATGGAACTTGAGTGGGGCAACCAAGGTGCCGCTGTGTCAAAGAGCACCGTCAGGTGATGCTCTTCAAAGGAGAAGTGCTTTTCTTAGCCAGGGTTTTGGCCTTATGCCGGCCTCATGCTCTGTAGCAGTCTTTCGGTTTCTGGTTATTGGAAGTGTTATTTTCTGGCCAAGAGTAAATTAGTTTTCATTCTGGAAATGAAACAGTAACGATACTTAGCTGGGTGCTGCCTCTGAATTCACATCTTTTCTGCAGAGCTGGATTTGGTGTTCCGTATTTGCTCTGGCCTAGGTAAGTTTCTGTTTTTCCTTCAGAAGAAGCTGCTGCATTTCAGTCATTTTGTGCTCTGTGAGGAGAGAATAGTCCTGAAAGGCAGTTTGTAAAGCATTCTGGGTCACTGCAGAGGATGTAATGTATGTTACAGTTGCTGGTCTCTGTGAAATCCTGCAAATCCTGTGTTCAAGGCAGTATTATGAGATTGAGTAGTTTGGTTTTTCTTTTTTTCATGGGAACATATAGAAACTATATGTCTGTTTGGAATTAAGTAGAGCTTGTATGGAGCAGTGAAGAATCACCTAAAAGCAGTTTACTGAATTTTCCCTGAAGCCCAACATGACCTTTTGAAGTTACAGTAATATTAACTCTATTTGGAATATTAAGGCTTAATAAGCAATTCACTCCTACACACAAGCCAGCTTCCTTCTTCAGAAATCAGCTACACATGCAATAGCAGTACTTCCAAGAGGTTCTTGTGGCTAAGTTTCTGGTTTGCTTTCCTCTGAAATTTTTATAGTTCACACTATTCCTCACTGCTCTGCAGATAGAGCCAGTGGGAATGACAGGGGTTTCAGCTAACAGAGGAGATACAGAGGTATCAAAGGGTAGGGTGCTTGTTAGAGTATTTACCTTTTTTTTTTTTTTTTTTTCCTTTTGGTATATCTTATTACCTTGTTATGACCACCTTTAAAGCATTAGTTGGTTACATTTGAGAGATGTGCGTCGGGTACATGAGAGATGTTACCATGAGAAAATAGACCTTGGCATGAGCTGAGAAGTAAAGATGTCTCTGGGTACTGCTGTTCCAAGATAAAGGACAGGAAGGTGGCGACCTGCAGAAGCCTCCCACAGACAGAAGGTGTGAGGGAACTGGGAATGCAGTGCAGAAAGCAAGTCTGTTATGGGTGTAGCTATCCATGTGTAAGACCTGTAATGTTGTGTTCCTGAATCACTCAGACTATAGCTCTGTCATTTCCTGCTGCAGCCGAATCACACTGGACCTTGAGGGTGGCTTTGCACTTGGGATTCACACAGTTCCATGCAGATTTGAGTTTTCTGCCTGATCACAGAGCCCACCAAGGTGATTTCTTGAGCCGTTTGTTCCAGTTTGGAACTGAGCTGAGGTGGAGAGCAATCAGTGGATTAGAATGAGAATACAATCAGGGAATCTAGGTATTACTATTCTGTGGGTTTTTTGTAACTGACAGCATGGCTGAAGAAATGCACTGCCACTTTTGTAATGGTATTTGTGTTCATTTAATACCTTTTCTCATGAGGAACAGTGAATGCTACCTAAATGCAGCACTGAATTGAAGGCTCCCTTCCCCTTGTAGCTCATCAATTAAAGAGAAAATGGACATTTATCCCTAAGTATTGACACTGAAGCTTTTCTTCTTTTTTGTCCGCCTCTTGGTCTCTGATGTATTTATATTAAAGTATACTGTTCAGCAGCTTTTTTGGACCTTGATGCTACAAAATTCAGCTGTCTTTGATAACCAGGGGGAGTGAAGTAGATGACATATTTTTGTAGTAGATGACAATTTTTTTAAGATGTAGATGCTTTGGGACACCCCCTTTTCTCTGTGCTGTTCAGACCTGTTTATAGAACATCTAGAGCAAGGTGTGAGAGGACCACTGACTTTCAGAGAGAAGCTCATCCTGAAAGAGTTGTAGAGAGGTGGGAGACAGGAAGTTCGATTGCCTGCCAGGTATGAAGAGCACAGCCCTTTTATGAAGGTAAAGGTTAACTTTGCCAGCTATATCTTTTAATAAGTATTTTTACAGTAGCAGTGTAAAGATTTTGATGTGGTTGTTATAGCTTAATTTTCCATTAAGGGTATTCCATACTCCATTAATCTATAACAGCATTCTTGAGAAATTTTACGGTTTCTCTGCAAAATCTTATTTACTAGGAGTGCATTTTGTGGAAGAAGGCTCTGTTCACTAAATCAAAGCTGCTGAAAGCCATTTACTGACCCTGAGTCCTAGGATGCAAATGTAGGGCTTTGGAACTTCTAATTGTGTGCATGAAAGTCACCATTATCTTCAAGTTCTGCCCTGCCTCACTAATGTTTTCCCTTCCTTTCTGATTATTCTGACTCCTTCCAATCCGTTCCAAATGTTTGTGTTGCTGGTGCTGATTTACTCTCAGGCAAATCATGTAGAGCTGTTATCCCTTTGATAAGGGGAGCCGAATGAAGAGCACTTGTGGAAGGCTGTGACATTGGTCATCTCACAACTGGTTTGTAGCCCTGTGGAGAACAGTGGAAAATGAACCGAGAGCTGAGGAGCCTTACATTCTCTCATTTATCTCTCTGATCACAGCCAGTAATTAACACAAATTTTTATATAAATCATTCTCTAGTCCTGCTGCAAGCACTCTATTAATGCACAATTTGGGCTGAACATTTAAATGCAGAAAGGTCACACAATGTTTTGTTAAGATTCCTCTGTCAAAGTGAAGCCTGCTGCATCCAGCACTATCTACTTGCAGGCTTCTTATGGAAAGGGATGGTTCTGAAAAATATAAGTATTTTTTAAAAATTATGTAAAAATATTTGTTAGATGGTGAACTTATTACATTGTAAATGTGTTTTGATTTTATGAAGCTCAGGAAAATAAGTATTGATAAAGGCATCGTTGAATTGTACCCTGCTTGGAGATCAGTATAACCAGTGCACTATCCTTTTCTTTTGAGTTTTTTCGCCTCAGATTTTCAAGGAAGAGGGAAAGAATTTCTTCCTGAGCAGTAAACAGTGATTAAATGGGTGAATAGTGTCTTTTAATACTAGCAGTACAGTGAGCGCTGCTACTGGTGGAGGTAAGGAAGAGGTCGGGTATGGCCTGTTCTTTTAAGCCTGGGACAGTGCAATCTAACTGCTGGTATTCTGGGAATCAGGCTGAGGTATGAAAGAGAGTTTGTTTCTCTTTCAGACTAATTTCCATGGATAATTTGTATAGTTGTGAGCAGGGGTGTACCTGTGTCAAGTAAGAGAAGCATCAACGAAAACACACTTGTTCCTATTGTTCATTCCTTGGTTTGCTTGGGGAGCTGCTTTAGCAATTGCTTCTGGAGAAACGAAGTCCTTCAGCAGTTGCCTAAATTAAAATAATGCAGCAAATGAATTAAAAATGCAGTAAAATGATTCCAAAAGATAAATTCACCATGATTTTTATTAGCTCAATGGAAAGAAGAATCTTAATAGCAGAGCCCTGTAATTAAAAGCACCAGCAGGTAAATCAGGTTAGGGATGGATTTTTCTCAACTTCAAGATGTTAGAATGTGTTGTACTTGCAGATCTGAACCTTAGTGTGAAAATAAATTTCTTCGTAGACAAACACCACTTCAGGAAGGGTCTTTTTGTCTAGTCACTGTTATTAAGCTGTATAGAGATACTGCAAGCACCCTGTTTGTAGGCAAACTAAATCATAAGTTTAGCATGATTTTGTTCCTCAGAGGTTACTTATGGCTGGCTATGTGGTGCAAGACCTGCACTATTTATCAAAGAGAAGATACTCCTTACTTTTACTAGTTCTTGCTGATGAGTGCGTTCCTCTGAAATCTTCCCTCTTTGCTTTTTCTTTTTTGGTCCTCTGTAAGCTGAGAGTCTTAACTAGAAAAGTGTTATTCATTTTTGCACAGTAGTGTAAAGCCTGCAGAGATTGTTACTGTTACACTGCAATGTTCTGCCACATCATGTGTTGGTGATTCTTCTTCCATATGCTGAGTAATGCTGGGAGGTCAGGAGAGCAGTTTTGATTGATTGAATTTATTTATTATTTACTTTAAGTGGGGGATGTAGGAGGAGCTTTGGAGGACAGCTAAGGTACCTGTTGCCTCACCAAGGACACTCCTTCAGTTGTCTTTGGCACCTGTACCCTGCTGAAACTGGCACTGTATCTTCTGAGTGGGCACTATGTCAGACCAGCAGATGGGCTGCACCAGAATCTTGCCAGAAAGCAGTTTGTGCATCAAGTTTTAAATATTAGAGGCCTGGGCTCCCATCTGAGAGTACTGTAAGAGCAGGCCATGCAAAGCTTTTCTGCCTGGGGTTAAAGGATGTGTCATCCCTATTCCAGCTTGGAGTAATTAACTTTGAAAGTCAAACAATTGGCTTCCATTTCTGTGGAATACAAAAACTGGTGAGTCAAGATTAAGGTTTCACAGAGAGACAAGTAAGAAATGTGGTGAAATTACCTACCAGTACTGAATAGTCTTAACTTGGAAGCATTTGGAGTTACTGCAAAACAGTTGAGCAGCTGAACACTATTTTGTCCCAAAATCAGTTTAGTTTGTTCTGGTGGAAGATGGGTCTTATGGAGGGTTATGTATCTGTAATGTGTATAAAACTCCTCTACATTTTTAAAGCTACTTGAAATAAGAATCTAGAATAAAACCTGGTCAAAAATGCTGCTCAGCAAAGAGTCTGTCCAGAAAATGATGCATCTCTAAAGGAACAGAGGAGTAGATCTTCCTTAGGCTGCATTAAAAGTGGTACATAAACACCCTTCAAACACCTAATGTTTCAGTTCTGGGGAAATATTGGACACTGCAGTGTCAGGTAGCAGGAGGTAATTTGCTTTGTTTGCCTTTAAACATTTGCCTTAGCACCTTACCTTAGTAGGAAATAGTTGAAGTTGTGTTCAATAGCAAATGCTGCTTTTTATTTACTTGAGTGTGCTTTGTTTTTAGTAATTCTATTGCTGCAGCTTGGATCCTTTTTTTGTCGTTAGATGCTCTGAGCAACATTCCTTCTCTGCTTTTACCCATTGAATTTAACAGCTCTTGGCTTGACTTAAACACAGTCCGAACTTTTCCAGCTTTTTTTATAGGTAGCCTGTAACTTCCAAAATGTGATATTTTTGAGATTAGTTTTGATTTTTGCAAAAGCTAACCTGATATATCACTCCTCAGGATTAGCTAATTAATAGAATAAAGCAAAAATAAAANGCTGTTTTCTTTTCCACTGCATAAACTTTGTCAACAAAAGTGGTTCTGTGAGAGCCATTGAAAATATTTCACCATATTCTAAATGTGGCTGCCACAAATTAACTGCTAAAACTACAACAAGCAGATTTGAACTGACAAAGGGAATTGGCACTTTTCTCTGTCAGGCTGCAATTGTGCTTTGTGGTTGTAGGAAATGGCAGTTCAGCCTCAAACACCCTTTTGTCACCATAGCTTATTAACATTTAAGAGAGTGCCATTAATTAGGATGTGGCACTCAGAAAGGAAAAGGATGAAATTCATGGTTAAAGGGGACGCTAAGGCCATAACTGCTGTGCTGGGTGAAACCAGGGAATCCTGCATATGGGTTAATTCCAGGTGAGATTTTTGTGCAGGCTGAGCAGTTGGAAATTATGGCTAGGATGTGAATCTTACTGCACTGCTTTATTTCAGAGGGCATTTTAAAGCTGTGTGCTCCTCACTGGTGTGGTAGCTGTGACTGTGGTATGAGGGGGAAGAAGAGAAAGCAGAGCAGTGCCCTTTGCTCTCTGTAAATGTTTTGTGAGGTCATCCTCTTGGCATGAGGTGAAAACAGCCACAGCCTCCTTCACAGCTACCTCCTGCACCAGTGCTCCCAGTTATGCAGACAATGGTTTGAGTTTTGTGCCTGCATCAACACCCCCCTCCTCAAATGTCAGGGGTTGTGCATCTCTAGTTGATAAAAGCAGCATAAGCTGGGAACTTGTACATTTGTTATGCTATTTTAAGGGTTTTTTTGCAAACATAATCTCACCATATAGTGCTCTTGGTACCCTCTGTGAATACTTATCTGCCATCAGAGACCTCCTGCCTATCAGCACTGCTCTCCTGCAGAGTCTCTGCTCACTGTCCTACAGTCTAGCATTTAACTGATTGTAATATTATAAATAGCCATGTGCTACCACACAGAACGAGGCTAGCACATGGCTAATTACGAGTATACAGTAATTAACTATGAGCTAAACTCGCAGGAGAGTGTGTGGTGGTGGTCTATGAGGTATGTAATCAGACTGTTTGTTAAACCTTGGGAGCCTTTCCAGTCTGTTAAGTAACTATACATAGTAATGAGACATTTTTTAAAAAATCATTTATGTTTATTTATGGACAAAAAAAATAGTCTCTTTTCTGAGCTGCTGGTTGAGATCTGAATGGATAATTAAAGTGATGTAGCAAAAGGTACACATACAACTTCTGCTTATCTGTATGGATGAGACTGATTGTCCGAGCATTATCTGTGTAAGTTTATTGTTATTCATAATACCTTTTCTCCTTCAGTACACTTGAATGTAACTCATTTTGTGGGGCACCTGTTTCAGTACCTTGTTGAGCTTTGACTTTTCTCCCTTTTCACTTTGTAACCATTGCCGGTTACATTTGGATTTATTTTCTTTCAGGATGTGCTTTCAGTGTGACTCCAAATGCAACCAAGCCAGCACAGTCTAAGAACCATGGGGGTGAAGCCCTTTTGCTGGGCTACCTCCTGTTAATTGCTCTTTTTCATTACTGTGACAGCTGTTACTCTGTTCCAGATTACTGTGAATAAGGCCTCTCTTTATAAAATGTCAAGAAGTCTACAGGGAAGTTTGATCAGCCTCTTTCAAATACATTTGAATTTGATACTTCCCTACACCTATCAAACCTCTGTTAAGTAACTTGGTATTGAACTACATTTTCTTATCCAGAGGTTCTTTTCTGGATCTGTGCCAGTGAAGGGAGCACATCAAATTCTGTTTGGGTAATGTGATGTTGAATGCAGTGAAAACATACAAGATGTGCTCTTTTTACTAATGTCTTCTATTAACACATATTTGATATGTGGCAGAGAAAAATAAAAGACATAAATGCCTGTGATGTAAGTCCCACTTCAGTACAATATTACGGTAAGAACAAAGTGTACCAAAGTTTCCCTTCTAGTAGATTAAATATGTGTTCTGAATGTGACTGTTGTGTGAGTCTACGGATAGTTCACACGTTCCAGAGCTACTGTTTTAATATTTTTATTTTCTTTTAATGGGTTATTAGCACAGCAGCATTCACATGGGGAAGTGTCAGTGGGAAGCCTGTGGGTGTTTGGGGTGTGTACAATGCCAGATTCAACCCAGATGCTGAATAGAATTGAAGGGAAATGGCAGCTGAAGCAGTCTGTTCATTGTAAAAGTATTTTTATGCCCTGACCATCAAAAAAGGTAAGCTTGGAAGGTTTGATTAGATCCAAGTTTACTTGATTTGTATTATGCGGATAAAAGGGGTCTATTTTTGTGTGTGCTCATGGTTGAAGCGTTTCACACCTGGACTGTTGTTGGTATTTGATCATTATCAGATGTTTGAAGGGGACACTTATTTTCTAGGAACTGTATTCTTTTTTACCTTTTTCAGTGATGATTCTAAAAGATGATTTAGTCTCATTAAATTTTAATCCCAGTGTAGCTCCATGTAGCTTCAGTAGTATCAGAGAGAGCTGATAGTTCTCTCAGGGTCAGAAGAAAATAGGATTGCATTGTCTGTGCACAGAGGTTCTGTCTCCTGGGCTGTAATTGGCACATGTGGTCAATTATTGTTTTGAAATCTCTACTTGCACTGAGAGGCACAATCCCTCTGCTCCCCTTTAGGCAGGTGGTGGCTGTGCTATCCCTAACTTAGGCCAGTGTCTAAATAATGCCAGAATAGAAATCAAGGTTCTAGGACCAAATTGATTTGTGATAGAGGAAAGCAGACAATCCTGTCTAGAGGCATAATGTAGGTCAGAACTTTTAAGTGGTGTCTTTGTCACGACAGTAGATTGACAGCAACCAAATACAGTGGTTTTCCAATTGGCTGGAATGACTTAAACAGTCTGTCCTAATGGAATAGCTCAATGTGGGGCAAATGGGCACTGAGGACATCCTGCTTACTCCTTAATTAATATCCAGGGGAGACTTCTGAAAACATGGCTTAAAATTTCTTCTCTACTTGTTGATTAAAGCTTCTTTGTGTGTGTTGATTTTGTTTTATATTTCTTTGAAGTTGGCAAAGCTCTGACCTTTAAAAGCAGGAATTCAGACTATCTTTCATTGTGTATTTTTGGTTGCCTGACTCAGTGTTAGCACAGACTTTATTTGCAATTACATTTTGTTGCATACAGCTTGATCTCCATCTCTTTGTTTCTTTGCAGCATCTCCTCAAACTCAGGTTCCTGTAGAAGATGATGCAGTACATGTCATTAAAGTGGTAATGTGTAGATCTCATTTCAAAATTATTAACTTGCATGCAGTTCTTTCTCTTAATTATCTATCCTTATTTTCAGCATTGGGTCTCTATTTCATGCTTGTGGCTTTTGGTGCTTTGGGTTTTTTATATCCTTTCCCTGCTTGGGGATATATTTGGCATTTCCATGACACACAGTATTTCCTTGACTTGATTTTTTTTCCTTGATTACAGCCCCTCAACAGTTTAGTAAGGAAAGTTAGACTATGATCTCAATCACACCTGATCTCCAATATTTCTGAAAATAGTGACTTAAATAATATCTGAAAGTGTCTGTGTTGTTTATGAAAATGTGTTGCCAAACATTTCTTTTTAGCTACTTAAAATTAAATTTCAGGTGGCATGGAATCTGGGAGATTGGGAGAAAAAGGAGGTTTCATTCCCTTGGTATTTCTTATATGCTTTTCTTAAGAAACTTGTCTTTCTAATGCCTTTTATGATACCAAGTTTATTTGTTTCTCAACAGGAATATCTTGAAAATGGCCCCTTGTTTTCTGAGCTGAAGTTTTACCAGAGGGCTGCAAAACAAGAGCATAGTAAGTCTCCGACTTAGGTAGATGTAAGGAGAAGTTTGGGTTTAACTACTTATGTTAAAAACTGTTGC